>APFE030560475.1:0-77945 GCA_000404065.3 Pinus taeda
TGATTGATGCTATGTGATTCGTTCTCCACATTTCACTAGTTTCAATCCCACTTCTTCACCCCTGTGAGCATCACCCGATGTAATGAGTGCTAAGTGAACTATTCAAAAATCATGAGAAATTATTTAGTTACGACTACCTCTCATGGAAAAATGGTCATACGTGAATGACTTACTTAACGCAGTTGAATCCCAAAATGATATCTAATATAATGCACTGCGTAAAACCCCCTACTTAAAATTCAAAAAGAGTCAAGGGATCTCTACTTGAATGGTTCATGAGGCACACTACTTGCTAAGGTTTTGCAAATGGGGTAGCAAGCTAAGTGGGCTTGATTGTGGAAAAACTCCACAGTTAAGCACGCTTGAGCCAGAGGATTTCTGGGATTGGTCGTGGACCTCCTTGGAAGTCCTTGGTTACGCGTGCAAGCCCCGGGAAGTGATGATTGATTGCTATGTGATTCGTTCTCCACATTTCACTAATTGTTCTAATCCCATTCTTCACCCCTGTGAGCATCACCCGATGCAATGAGTGCTAAGTGAACTATTCAAAAATCATGAGAAATTAGTCAGTTATGACTACCTCTCATGGAAAAATGGTCATACGTGAATGACTTACTTAACGCAGTTGAATCCCAAAATGATATCTAAAGTATTCAACTATTGTAGAATGGGCACGATCATCAGGTTTGCAATTTTTGAAGTTCATTCTAGATCATCCAATATTTGCATCAAAAATATTGTTATTACAATTAGTTGGTTAAATTCAAAATGCATGAAGACAAAATAGAGATATAAATTATTCTGATTACCTAGAAGAAATTAAAAAATGTATTAGATATACATATGAGTACTTTGACATTGCTGATTCAATTTGGTGGCAGTCATTTTTCAATAATCAAAGTGATATTATTTCAAAAATGACAAATGAAGATATACCTTTGAAAAATCCATTTAATTGGCCACAAAATGTGTCAAATGAACATGAGGAAATAAACATTGTTGAACAACAACAATCTCAAGGTATTATTAATTCTTCACAGGTAGAGGAAAGAGAGATGTATATTGGTTCCATAAGGTCTCGTGCACAACGTGAAGCCATGGAAGACCTTTACAGGGGTTCAGTACATGATATTAAGGAATGTTGCATGATTGCATTGCTAGCAGATGGAGATCTCAATAGCTATCCATTATGGGTTGCTAAAATTATAAAGGTCTTTACAGAAAATGAGGATGTTACAAGTGTTGAAGTACATTGGTATGCCACAAATACACACCCATTCAATGGTGTGTATAAGCCAGAGATGGTAGTTGACAAAAAAATGGCAGAAAGAGAAAAAGAAAGGTACAAATATAAATCGCCACCGCACAAACATATTAAAATTGGAGGATGTTGACATACTTGTTTATGACTTCAATTTAACAAAGAGAGGAACTCTTCGCTTCAAGATGATAGAGATTCTGAAAAGGTTGTTACCAGAAGGAACAATGTTGAGATGGGAGTCTGCTGAAACCAGTCGTAGATCTAGCATAATTTTGAAACCTGAAATGATGGGCATGCATGTGTACTCAGATGGGGCACTAGTTGATGAAAGAGAAGAATATGGAAAATCTTTGTTAGCATCCAAGTACTCATTTGAAGATGTGAATTCTGATGGTGTGCAAGAAAATATGAGTGATTTTGAATAATTGTTTAAGACAGTTTATATAATTGATGTATGCATCATATCTTGAAATAAAATTTATGATTTCCATATGGTGTTAAATGAGAAGTTATGAGGCATTTTTATGTTGTTGGATTATATGTCTTAATTATGACAATTTTTATTGTTTAAAATATATACAATGTAATATTAAATTAGAGATATAATGTATGTTTTATTCAATATATAAATAATGACTTTTGAATTCATTTAGTGATGTAATTTGCTCATAATGTCATGGTTTTTTAATTTTATAGTTGAAAAAATTTCAATTTCTTTTGTATCTAGCATGGTAAGGTTGAGAACATGTTGAATTTATACTTAGGAAACAAAAAATATATTCTATCAAAAACATTAATGTGTTTTTTTTCTCATAAACAACTTTGTTTGGCACATAAAAAATTGGTTTTACTAGCATTTTTTAAAAATTTTGAAGATTGACCCTAAAACAAAATCATCGTTCCAGTATCATCACTTTTTCGTTTTCAAGCTGTATTTTGCACGGAAATTTCGTTTTCACTGCCATTTTTAGAACATGTTCAAAATTGACCCTAAAAAATAAAAATCATCGTTCCAATATACACACTTTTTGTTTTTAGCACTGTTTTTGATGTTTTTTCAGGGTTTTTTGGCTAGAGTTCCTGTTTTGAGTTTATAGTTTCGGTTTCAAAGTTTACATTTTTTTTCAATAATCAAAAGAAAAATTGCAGACTCTGTCCCATTACCCATTACCTTGAAATCTATATTGAATTTATTCAGAATGATTAATTATTTGTGATATGCTCAACATCATATGTTTTGGGTTGCTATGCCTAGTTGTATCTAGTTGTAACATCATGAACCAATATCACAACAGAAGTATAACTCTTAAATTTTCTCATGGTATTGTTTTTTTGGAATAACAAACAAAACTTCAACTGTTGAAATGGATTTTTTTCTCATCCTTTTAAAGAGCATATGCTAAGTCGTAGTTGCATCAAAATAGCCTTCTCTAGATGACAATAGGGTGAGGAGGGAATGTTGTGCAACTATTTTGAGTTCTCGTGCATCACTACACAAGGTTGTGGAGCATGGTAATACCTGTAGTTGTTCAATTGCAACTCAGTTTTGGTTTGGTTTTAGTCTAATTTGGATCAAAGTGGTTACAATATGACTAGTTATGACACACGTGCTTTTCTTCAAAATATTGTTGATACTATGTTTGTGCATTGCATAAGGTTGTCGTTATTGGTGGTTGGAAAAGTTTGTCCACGCTAGCTTTTGTTTGAAAATGTTTTTAACTATTAATGGTGTAACATTAGATGTGATTGTATTGTTGAGGACTTGTATTGTAATCGAATCCCTTGTTGCCAATAATAGGTTACCACATACCCTATACTGGATATCTGAAGGAGATTTATTTTTCAGAATAAATTGTTTTCTTTAACTATTATATGAATAGTGATTGTACATTAGGAATTTTATAAAAAAGGGCTTACAAGCACAACCACCAAAGTAAATTAGGTGAGCTGGAAACAAGTTGAACAAAATTGGTTTTTTCTTTTATATATGCTTGATACATTCCTGTAATAGTTAAACTATTTCCCCTGCCTTGAAAATTATTGATGTTGTTGGAATCAATTGACATCTCTGTTATTTCACTTGCTTTAGACATCATTGATATTGTTGGAACCAATTGACATCTCTACTTTAACTGATGGTGCCTCCACTAATGTTGTAAGTATCTGAGTAATCTCATCCATGGTTGGCCTGGCTAATGAATTTTCTTCAACACATGACGTTTCAAGTTTGGCCAGGGCCAAACCCTAGTCTATGGCATATACTTCATGCAATGAAGGATCCATCCAACCCTTCAATTCTTTTGTTGGATTGTTGGCTTCCAACAGAGGGCCTATGGTTTCAGCCAAGAGAACATGTGTTCGCTTCTTCATAATGGGAGGCTGCCCTGATAGAATCTCAAGCAACACAACACTAAAGGCATAAATATGAATCTAAGTAGGAAAATGGTTGAAGTATCACAACAATGTGAAACCATTTACAACAAATTCAAATCTAAGTAGGAAAGGATGATTTATTCTATAAACATGAAATGTACATTTTTTTCCAAGGGAAATCGTCCTCTCTCTCAGCCTCAGAGGGAGAGTGAGGGTTATTACAACAATATTCATAGGAACATATCCATTACAACAATATTTGAACCTGGGTGGGGGAGATAACAACCATTTTGCCCAACCACCCAAGATAACCCCAATTGACAACATGAAATGTAATTTTAAAATTAGTACTATAACATTGCTAACAACAAAACAAATAAGGCATTAAAAGGATGTCAAAATTATATATTATACAAATAACAGTATTACATTTTTTGTTGGGAAGTATTGCAGAAGCCCATATTGGGAAACCTCCTTTGAGGTGATGATAGGAAATTAATAAAAAGGATCCCATTCTAGGAAACCTTATTTAAGATGATAAAAAAAAAAAAGAAAAAGGGAAACCTCCTCTTAGATGATTATAAGTGATTGTAAGAAATAATAAAATACTATTCCCATGTCCCCATTCCCCCAATGTATACAAAATTGTTATTCTTCTTGTGGGTGTCAGAATATAATCACAGTATCTTCTTGAAGCCATTAAAGATAGTTATGTTATAAGGTCACTTTATAGAGTTAATGGTGCCCATTACCATATCTGTCTACCACTTCTACTTGTCGCTAACTACCTCCCAAACATCTTGCAGTGTCATATGTGTTCCAGGGATTTTCTTAATTTTATTATGTGGGAGGTTGTGCTCAAAAAACACAACTATCTATCCTAGATTTAGTTCCTTAGCTCCACCTGGGCATCATCATAACCAAGGGAGAGCTCATCATTGGTTAAAATTTTATTATGGAGGGGATTAAAATAAAATAAGAGCAACATCATATAAAATAAAATAAAAATATAGCTATAAACATTAAATGCAAATCAAAATTTATCCTCACCATCTTTTCATCTTGTCAAGATCATTACTAGACATTTTCCATCATAATGGATTCTTTTCCATGGATTGTTGTTGCAGATTAAAATCATAAATTATATTTCATTAATAATTTAGAGGTACAACAATGAAATAATAAAAAAATGACTTATAGAAATTCATAAAGTTGAGAATTTATGACCTTGTATCTTTTTCTCTCCAACTCCAATCCATGTTTACCATAAATTTCCTACAATATTTCTTCATTTCCCCATAGTTTATCTTCCTCATGTTGCTCTTCTCCTTGAAAATGTCAAATACAAAAATTAAACACTAAGAGGACCAAAAATACATCAAATAAAAAGAGTAATTAACAATATTACCATGAGTTTACTTACAAATGTTGGATCTAGTGTGATGTCATTAAGTGTCATCATCTTCATATTTGTAGTTAATGAGGAAAATATGACGTTGAGAGGGTGGGCTTTGTATATTAGAAGAGGGAAGGGGAGGGGGACTCTCTAAATTGACAAAATTGAGGGGAGGATCCTATTTGAGCTTATGTTCAACAATTTTAGAGGAAGGTTGTAGCCTTGTTGAGATATAAGTAATGGTTGTGAGGCTAACTTGCGCAAAGAAACAATGAAACTTGTTTTCTTAATAGATAATCAAAATAAGCAAAGAAACCACTACAAAAAAATCACCTACAATTTTTATCTCATGAGTGAGCTCAAACTTCTTGGTCCTGGTATCTAAACTATATAACATCAATGACAAATCTGAGAAATCCCTCTGCCTGGGTAGACATCTCCTCTGAGTAATCTCATCCATGGTTGATCTGATTTAGAATATTAGTTTGCAGTGCTAAGATCTTCCTCATATTATAAACAAAATTCTTTCATTGTGCTTAAGGATTCATGAATTTTTGAAAGTGAAATGAAGAATTTTTATGTTAATTTTATGAGCAATTTAACATAAATCAGAAACTGAACAACAACATAAACATGTACAGAACATCATCAAAAACACATTACAACAAGCACATGATAAATGAGTCCACCCCTCCTGGCCTACATCTCCTTGGTCTAGTTTCCAATGGCTTGGGCCTCTCTATTATGCTTAAAAGTGTAAATATTTGTGTTTACAATGCTCAAATGTTCTTGAAACCTACTCCAATGATTCCATAACATCCCAAAATGGCTATATATCCTCTTTTGGCATCCAATTTGGTGAAAAAATGAAGAAGTTATGACTTCCCCTTGTTTTCCCATTATTCTCTCCACATCCGACAGGAACCCACAATTTCACTCCAAAAATCCGCTAATCGAGTGAGAATTTTGCCGTGCAGTGGGCCATAATCCGTCGACACCAACTTTCCATCGCAAATTGCAATCGGTGAAGTCCTGTAGTCTTATAGACTGTGAACCAGGCGGGTGATATGCGATTGCGATTCAACGGAACTCTTAACTGGAGCTTATAAATGCATCACGTCCGGGATCCTGTCGAAATCAGCGGAGTACCGAGTCTTATATATGCGGGACTTTGCACTGTGTTGTGATTTTTGATTGTGATATTGCATCGCAACCCAAACCTATCAAGGTTGATTATGTAGTGTCGTGTGAAATGTGCGATCACATCGTAACCCAGTAAATGCCGATGACCGATTTTGTAACGCCGACCTGCTTCCCTGTTGCGATGTGTGATATGTGCTTATTGCATCACAACCATGATCTTGCCGGGGGCTTATTCTGTAACACCTCCCTTTGCCAATGTACAATTTGCGAAATGTCGGGACCAATCGCGGCCTGCCACTTGGAACCTCCTGATTTGCTAATGGAACCTGCCACATCATCCAATCCTGCCATGTGAAAAAGTTAAACCTGAACTTTGACTTGCTCTAAATTCTACATACGAGCTTGGATTTGAGTGTCATTCATTTCGTTGGAATCAAAATGATGAGATCTTGGATCTGAAGCTAAGTTTAACAATATTCTAACACTTTGATTTTTGAGCCTAATTTTGAGCACTTGATCACTCCTCCCCACTCAAAGCCTTTTGGACCCCAAAAGGATCACTTTCAATTGTTCAGTAGGTGAAGGTACAGTTCCCTCACCTTTCCAACCTCTATCCATTTGACTTTTGAAGGAATTGAACCCTTGAGCCCCACTCAAAGATAATCGATACTTCCTCTTTTTGATGTCCTTGTTCTTCTATCAAGTATAGTGTCTTACTTAAGCACATCAAGGAATTCTAGAGAAAAGTCTTCAATAGATGGAATTTGAATATTCTCTTCTTGATATTCAATCAAAATAGGCTCATACAACCTTAAATTTTCAACATTCACAATAACATAAATTTGCTTATATGACGGCAAATCCAACCTGAAGGCATTGTTACCAATTTTTTCCAAAATTCTAAATGGACCATATCTAATTGGTTTTAGCTTTTTACCTTCTCCTTGGAGCCTCTCTTTGTTAATTTGAAGCCAAAATTCATCACCAACTTGGAACTTGTGATCTTGACAATGCTTTCCGTGCCTTGCTTTGTACTTGCCTTGGCTTTTCTCAAGCTGTTCTTGAACCTTTTGGTGTACTAATTGTATTTGTTCAATAAAATTTCTTGCTTTAACTATGTCACTATGAACTTCAAAAGAAACATCTTTGCCAAAAATAAAATCTGAAGGATATTTAGGCAAGTATCACATGCATGCCTCAAATGACGAAGTTTAAGTGGAAAAGTGCTTGGCTCGATTGTAAGCATGTTGAATATAGTGCAACTGTTCATCCCACAACTTAGGATGCTTGCTACAATACCCACGCAGAAGATGTGTCATTGTTCTATTCACTACTTCTGTTTGACCATCTGTTTGTGGATGAAAGGTTGTAATCTTTTTCAATTTGGTGTCCATGAATCCCCACAAGTTTGACCAAAAATTCCCCACAAAGTGAGAATCTCGATCACTAACAATAGATGTGGACAATCCAAAATGAACCCAAACATTATGAAAGAATAACTGAGCAGTTTGTTCAACTGTAACTTGCTTTTTACATGGCATTAAAATACACATTTTGTTGAACCTATCCACAGCTACATACAAATAATCATGACCTCTTTTTGACAATGGAAGACCTCCTACAAAATCCATGGAAACACTCTCCCACGATCGTGAAGGCACTGGAAGTGGTGTGTACAATCCTAACTTCCTATTACTAGGCTAATTGATTACACATAATGCTCATCCCTTAATAAAATGGAACACACTTTCAAGCATACGAGGCCAATAACAATACCTATGTAGATGTGCCACCGTCTTACTTACACCAAAATGACCAACAATAAGAGAAGTATCTGCCTCTCTTATGTTGTTAACTGTTTCTCCCTGTGGAATACAAAGCTTGCCAAGATGGTACAACAAGTTATCATGCAAATGATAATCCAATTCCTCTACTTGGTTACCTTGAATCAATCTGGCATAAACATCTTGAAATTCATTATCTAATGCATATTGCTCAATATAACTGTCATGTAAAACAAAATTATGCTTGAGTAAAGTAGTTGCACTAACAATCAACCTAGAAAGCATATCAACAACTTTATTGTAGATACCTTTCTTATACCTGACTACCAAGTGGAATTGTTGAAGGAAACCCATCCATCGGAAGTGCCTTGATTGCTACAACTTTGATTGAGAATGCAAGTATTGTAATGATTGATGATCAGTGTGAATGATTGTTTCCTTACCCATCAGGTACTGTTTCCATTTTTTCACACTTTGCACCAATGCATACAATTCCTTGTCATATGTAGGATATTTAATCATTGCACTATTAAAATTTTCCGAATGAAAATAGATAGGCTTACCATGCTACATGAGGACTGCACCCATGGTGTAGTCACTAGCATCTATCTTAATCTCAAATAACTGTCTCAAGTCTGGAAGTGCGAGTACGGGAGATGTACTGATCTTTTGCTTCAACGCATCAAAGGCATTTTTTTTCTTGCCTCCCCACTAAAAAACATTTTTCACGCTTGTCAACGGATGCAAAGGAGCAGGTATAAGAGAAAAATTAACAATGAATTTCCTCCAATATCGGGTTGCTCCCAGAAAACTTCTTACCTCTGTAACTGTCTTGGGCCTTGGCCAATTCACGATGATTTCAACCTTGGAGGGATCTATTTTCAACTCACCTCCTCCAACAATATGACCCAAGTAAACTAAAGACGTCTTTCCAAACTCGCACTTTGACACCTTCAGATACAATTGTTATTTTTTCAAGACATCAAGTACTTTTCTTACATGCATGACATGTTCAACACGAGGTTTACTAAAAATTAAGATGTCATCTAAGTAGACTATGAAAATTCATCAAGGAATGGCATCAACACATCGTTCATCACATGCATGAATGTAGTAGGAGAATTATACAAACCAAACGACATAACTATCCATTCAAACAAACCCTGTTTTGTTTTCAACGTTGTCTTCCAAATGTCTCCTTCAACGATTCTAATTTGATGGTAGCCACTTCTTATGTCTAACTTAGTAAAATACTTTGCATCTTTCTATTGATCGAGTAAATCATCTATTTGAGGCAGTGGGTAATGATTCTTTACCATAATTTTGTTCAATGCACGAAATTCCACACACATGCTCCATGTTCCATCCTTCTTTGGAACCAAGATGATAGGTGAACCACAAGGCAAGGAAGATGGTCTGATAATCCATTTATTCAACAACTCTTGGATTTGCATCTTAATTTCTGTGCTTTCCATCACTAATATCTTGTACATGCCAATGCTAGGAAGAGGACAATCTTGTTGCAACTGTATCTCGTTTTGGATTCCTCTCTTGGGAGGTAATCCCTTTGGTTCTTTAAGCATTTCGTCATATTGGTAAACTATGTCAACCAATTCATATTTCAAATTTTAATCACAACCTTTAAAAGCTTCATTATCAACATCATTTTTGGGTTTGATCATGAGAAGCGCAAAATTCTTGCTCAAATTCACCAGTCTTTTCATCTGCCCTGCATTAAGAAGCAAAAAAATTGTTTTCTTGTTGTGAGCTCTCACAATATATTCTACTCCATGTTTGAATAAATGATATTTATTTTCATGTTGATGGGAGATAGGTTTTTTTGTTATAAATGTATGGGCTGCCCAAAACAATGCCATAGATATCTAACGACACAATGTCAAGCTCCACTTCATCTATGAATTTTGCAATGATAGCGAATTTCAGTTTACACTTTCTCGTAACCTGAAATTGTGCATTGTTACATACCCATCCAAGTGGATACGGTTTATGATGTGGAACAGTTTCCATATTTAAACTCTTGACAATGTTTTCAGAGATAAGATTGGCTAGATAGTCGCTATCGAACAACGTATCAATCTTGTTATGTTTTGAGATCACCCTTATGTGAAACAGTTCTATTCTCCTCTTTTCATTTGGAGTTTCATTTTGCGAGTCTTAAGAACTAGTGTTGGCAATGGATTCTTTTCCTTTTAACCCCATGGCTATGATTTTAGTTTCATTGCCTGAATCGGATCCAAAATCATGTTGAGTGGTTGTGGTTGTCTTCTATTTTCCCTTGTTGTTGTTTCTTTTTGGTCTCATTTCGGGATGAAGCTTCTAATAGTGAGCTTCATCGTGACCCTCTCTGGAACAATGTTTGCATTATCTCCTTCATATTTGATAGACGCATTTTTCTTTTTCTTTCCTTTTAAATACTTTTCCTTTCCTTTACTCTTAAATGGATTTTTACTACCTTCTTCTATGGTTTTTTCCCTCTTGCCTCAAGATTAGTGGCTTGCACACACACATCATCTAGATTATTGGGATTAAACATTAAGATAGTATGCCTAAGGTAACTGTGTAAACCTCATAGGTACTTCAACAAAGTGTCCTGTGATTGCAAATCTACACCTAACATCAAAGACCTTTTTCTGAATTCTTGGGTGTAATCTTGCACATTTTGACCTTTAAGTTGTCTAAAGTTCTGCAAATTCATGATAGCTTTCTGCATATAATATAGAGGGTAGAATTGTCTTTTGATTGCAACAATGAAATAATTCCAAGAAATAGAAATCTTACCATGTTTTTTAATATCCTCTTGAGTCTTTGATTCCCACCATACCAATGCTACACCATTCATTCTTAAGGAAGCTAACTGAATCTTTATGTCATCCTCTTGAAGGTTTTGAATCCTGCAATAGACATCCAACCAACGAATCCAATTATCAAGATTCTCTGCATTCACTTCACCATGGTCCAGTATACATGGGAAACTCGAATTTAACATCAAGTTTTAAAAAAGGTGATTTACCAGTTCCTTTTGAAGAATGATGATGAGTATGAGTAAGGGTTGTATTAGTGGAAGAGTGTGAAGATGCTTGTGAAGAAGAAGATGAAGAAGATGTTGGAGAGGGTGGAGGGTTGTCTCCATTCCCATTACCTCATTTTCCATTACCTCATCTTGAACAACCTTCTCCTTTGGGAGGTTTGGAACTTTCTCCTTGCAACCTACTATTTCATAGAGGAGCTTCACCATCTCTGTCATATCAAAGAAATCCTTTCTAAAGGTCTTCTCATCTTTTGTCGTGTTTGTAGGTTCTCCTTCATGAGACATGATCTCTAGAGTCTCAACTGCAACTTGAGGTTGAACTGGTGTTATAGATTGTGGCAACCTTGCTCTCCTTCCCCTTGACCCAACTTTAGGGTTTCCAGCCAGCTTTCCTTCACCTCTTTTGAGTTTTAACCTTGTAAGCATGACATAAACTTGCAAACAATTAAATCCTTCTTTCACAAAGCAAACCTAGTGCTCTGATACCAAATCGATTTGATTTAGAATATTAGTTTGCAGTGCTAAGATCTTCCTCATATTATAAACGAAATGATTTCATTGTGCTTAAGGATTCATGAATTTTTGCAAGTGAAATGAAGAGTTTTTATGTTAGTTTTATGAGCAATTTAACATAAGTAAAAAACTGAAATAGTTTGCAGTGCTAAGATCTTCCTCATACTATAAACAAAAAGCTTTCATTGTGCTTAAGGATTCATGAATTTTTGCAAGTGAAATGAAGAGTTTTTATGTTAATTTTATGAGCAACTTAACATAAATCAGAAACTGAAAAATAACATAAACATGTAGAGAACATCATCAAAAACACATTACAACAAGCACATGATAAAGGAGTTCACCCCTCTTGGGCTACGTCTCCTTGGAACAACTTCCAATGGCTCGGGCCTCTTTATTATGCTCAAAAGTGTGAATTAATGTTTTTACAATGCTCAAATGTTTCTAAAACCTACTCCAATGAGTCTAGAATGTCCAAAAATGGCTATCTAGCCTCTTTTTGCATCCAATTTGGTGAAAAACTGAAAACGTTATGGCTTCCCATTATTTTCCCATTATTCGCTCCACAAATTGCTCCACATGCAACAAGAACCCACAATTTGGCTCCAAAAATCTGCTAACTGAGCGAGAATTTTGCTACACAACGGGCCATAATACGTCGACACTGACTATCCATTGCAAATCACAATCAGCAGAGTCATGCGGTCTTATGGATTGTGAATCAGGCGAGTGATAATGTGATTGCGATTCGGCAAACCTGACGGAACTCTTAACTAGAGCTTATAAATGTATCACATCCAGGATCCTTTCACAATCAATGGAGTATCAGGGTCTTGTATATGCGGGACTTTGCACCTGTTGGATTTGCAATTGCGATATCGCATCGCAACCTAAACTTGTCGAGGTTGACTCTATAGTGCCATGCGAGATATGCAATCACATCAGAACCCGATACCTTCCAGGGATCGATTATGTAACGCCAACCCGCTTCCCTGTTGCGATATGCGGTTATTGCATTGCAACCCTGATCTTGCCGGGGGCCGATTTTGTAACGCCTCCCTTCACTGATGTGTGATTTGAAAAATGTAGGGACCAATGGTGGCCTACCACTTGATGCCTCCTGGTTCGCTGATGGAAC
Organism: Pinus taeda; assembly: GCA_000404065.3. Lineage (NCBI taxonomy): Eukaryota > Viridiplantae > Streptophyta > Pinopsida > Pinales > Pinaceae > Pinus > Pinus taeda. Next base: position 12,658 of record APFE030560475.1, read on the forward strand.
CTGCCATGTCATCCAATCCTGTCATGTGAGTAAGTCAAACCTCAAATTTGACTTGCTTTAACTTCTACATACGAGCTTGGATTTGAGTGTTGTTAGCACCATTGGAATCAGAATGACGAGCTTTTCAATCTGAGGCTAAGTTTAACAAGATTCTGACACTTCGATTTTTGAGCCTAATTTTGAGCACATGATCAATAGTGGGCCTGACTAATGGATTTTCTTCAACACGTGACTTTGAAAGTTTGGCCAAGGCCATAGCCTGGTCTATGGCATATACTTCATGCAATGAAGGATCCATCCAACCATTCAATTCTTCTGTTGGATTGTTGACTTCCACTAGAGGGCCTATGGTTTCATCCAAGAGAAATTTTGTTCCCTTCATCATAATGGGAGGTTGCCCAAATAGAATCTCAAGAAACACAATGCCAAAGCCATAGATATCAATATTTGGGGTCACTTTCCCATGATAAATGTATTCAAGAGCCATGTATGTGGGTGTACCTGAGCTATTATGCTTGGTACCCATATTGAACTTATGCTTGGTACCCATAATAATAGTAACAATATCATTAAGTTAATAAAAGGTCAAAAGACACACAACCCTTCATCTCATGACCAATATCAGGATTATTGTAACATCATCAATCTCATCATTCATATTAATCATATTATAATTTGAATATATTCTTATAATTGCATAAATATGTTATGTCAATCAATAATAAACATGATATGTTTACTACATTTTCCTTTCAAAATAGTAAATGCAACAAGAAAGAACTTTTGTGGATTGAAAATAATGAAAAATCACAAAATCAGTGTGCATGACATTGACTGAATAAATGGGAGCATAAACTCCTTTTGCATTAAATGAAATGTATCTAAAATGTTACAACAAAGATATGGGAATAATGGTAGATGTGCACTCTGCCTTTTTCTGATCTTTTTGCAGTAAGGGAATGAACAAATAAATGACAAAAATGATGAGACAAAACTAAATTTATTATGTTACAAAGTCAATCTAAAACAACTACTAGAGTACAAGGAGAATAGTGTTTTGAAATTTGAAAGAGATCTACTAATTGGCAGGAAAATAGTTACCCAAATGTTGATGGCTGTAATATGATCTAACAAATACAAATTTTGTAGAAAATAATGCCCTTCAATCAGCCTAAAACTTACTTGATAAACTTGAGAAATTGAAGTGAGCACTCAAAAAGTAAAAACCTAATGGATTGCCTTCATTTGGATCCTCAATCTAGAGATTATTTCCCTTAAAATACCTATCCAGCTTTGGATTGACCATCCAAAGCATGTTGCATGTATCCACCCTTGTAAGTTTCTTTAAACCCCTAAATATCCACCTAAATATCTCTTTGTATTTTTCTTTCTCTAAAAGTTCCTTTAGTAGCTCCATATCCTTTGACATCTTCAAGTGTATATTCTAACCAATTTGGCCTTTTCTTTGTTTCGGGAATGATTACAGGTTGAATAGGTTCACTTGGTTCTTCTTCTTCTTCTTCTTGGTTTGTATTTGTCTTGTCATGATGCTCTTCTTATTCAAATGGTGGTACATCTTCATCATCATATCCTATTGGTATATTCTTGGATCTTTTGTAGGCATGATTATCGTTAAATATAACATCCCTGCTAACTTCAATTTGTCTTCCTTCCTTGATGTAGATTCTATAAGATTTTGAAGAAATATTGTAACCAACAAAGATCCCTTTTATACTTGTAGAATCCAATTTATTTCGCTTGTATTTTGGAACATGGATGTATGCAGGACACCCAAATATTTGAAGATAATCTACACACGACTTCTTCCCATTGAATGCTTCTTCTGGTGTCATATTATCAAGGATTCAATGAGGACTTCTATTTTGTGTATTATCGTTGTCATTGATGCTTCTCCCCGTAGAAACTTTGGTAGATCTTGATCAAATATAATAGTTCATATACATTCTTAAATTGTTCTATTTTTCCTTTATGCAACTCCAGTCTACTCGGGTTTGTAGCAAACAATGAGCTCCCTCTTAATACACATTCCATTACAATATGCAATTAATTCTTTTGAAGTGTATTTCCCACCATTCCTATCTCAAAGTCTTTATCTTTCTTCCGGTTAAGGTTTCCACTTCAGATCTAAACTCCTTGAAATTTTCAAATACTTCATCCTTTGTCTTGAGAAGATAGAGCCATTTCTTTCTAGAATGATCATCAATGAAGGTCACATAATAAATATGGTTTCCAAAAGAATTGTTAGACATTGGCCCACACGCATCGGAATGAATGAGGTATAAGATCTCCTTAGACCTTGTATCACTGATTGTGAAAGGATTCCTTGTATTCTTTCCTAAAGCACATCCCTTACATACTCCTTCATGATCTTCTTTGATGTTAGGGACGCCCTTGACCATTTGACTAAGTTAGGGAATTAGCTTGTAATGAATATGCCCATATCTTCTATACCATAGTTTGATAGGATTGATCTCCATGTGAACTACAACTTAAGGAGATGATGTTATAACTCTATATATCCTTCCTTCATGAACTCCAATAACTTTTCCCTTTTCAATACTTGAATCATTTTCCAAAACCAACGATTTACCATCTACAAAGGAAACCATATCTCCTTTATCTTCTAAACAAGAAATGGAAATTAAATTCTTTTACCAGACCTGAGACATAGAGAATGTTGTTGAGGTGTAGCTTTTCTCCACTTTCCATCTTTAATGATGTAGATCCAAGGCCCTTGACTGCATAATTATTGTTGTCTCCTAGCTCCATTGCATGTGATGATGGTTCCCTTGATAGAGTATGAAGTTGTCCACTTTCTCCCGTCATATGTCTTGAGGCTCCACTATCAATTATCCATGTGTTGTCATCATCAAGAGTACCTGTAAGTGCAACCAAGAATCTTTCACTCTTGACTCTCCTAGAAATATTATAGATGATTCTTCCAATCCAACTTCTAGCAGTTCTCATGATATTGAATCCCATCTTCAAGTAACTTTCCATAGAGGAGTAACATTTTCTTCCAAGCCAATGAAATGATCTTTAACCTTCTTCGATCTTAGCTCTAATACCATGTTGAGAAATCAATGCTTCTAGGAATTAGGGTTTGATTCCTCTTTCTTGATAATTACCTGTGAATTATGTTAGCTCCTTTTACTTATTAATTAGTTTATATTTCATCAAGAAATTAACAAATTATATGTATATGAAGACCGCGAGAACAAGAGACACAAGATGTAGGTGCTTAGCTAAGGAAAAACCCCTATAAGAGGAAAACCCAGTCAAAACTTTTCCTTCAGAAAAAGATAGCCCAGGAAAAGATAGCCCAGAAACTTGATTTAGGTTTTCCCAACAAATTCTGTCCTTCTCCAACTATTTCACTCTCTTTTCTGCCTCTATTCCTTGAATATCAAACTTATTGAGCTAATGCTCCAAATAGGTTGAACTCCCTTTCTTAATATAACCTTTATGTGGGTCGAATTGTCCTAATATAGGCCAACTTCGTGGGGACGGGGCCAACTTGGTGTGGCGGTGACAAATAACCTTTTGACTCAAAAATAATTATTTTTACATGATACAAAAGCCCCAAAAGGGTCTAATAAAAATGAAAATGACTCTAATGACTCAAGACAAAACTTAGAAGCCTTCAATGGAGGATTTGACCTAGAAAATATAGACCCAAGCATGAAATCCATGCTTTAATAAGTCATTTTATTTAATAATAATTTTTCTTTGACAAGTACAATTATAAAGACTGATATTAGTTATATTCTTCAACAAAGTCCAATTCGAATTGTGATGCAAGTGCTTTACCTCCTACTCCTCCTGAAGACTTCTTGTGCAAACACTTTGTTGCATAGTGCCCAAATCTGTGGCAGTAAAAACATTTTATCTTGCTCAAGTCCTTCTTGCCATTGTTTTGGTTGGTCATTGGTTTGCTTTGGGCCTTCTTGCCCTTTCCTTTCGTGCCCTTCCCAACCAAGGAAAAATCATCTTCCTCCTTGGATTTGGATGTTACTCCATCTCTAGCGTTTCACCAAATTTCTTCCTACACTAGATCATACTAGAGTCTCTCCCAATTTGGTAATTTGTCCCTTCCATTTACAAAGTATTGGTAGATGTGCCAAGGTTTTGGAAGGCCTTAGAGAGCTATATTCACTAGTTCTGAAGAGGGAATATTTTCAACAACTCCTCCAAGCTCATCTCAACACTGAGTGAACCTAGAGAGGTAATATGAAATGGTTTCTCCTTGTTGCATGCATATGTTTCTAAGTTTGTCCCTCAATGCCAATTTCTTGGCATCAGTACCATTTTCAAATAGCCCAGTGAAGGTCTTTCACATAGAAAAGGGAGTCTCCTTTCCATGTAAATTCGAGACTATGTGGTCTCTCACACCCTCCAGGATGATCCCCCTAGCTTTTGTGGTACCCTTCTTCCATTGGGCTAATTGTTGTGCATCTAATATTATTTCCCTTGGCATGTCAATTTTGGTATACTCCAGCACACCATTATCATTGAACATTGCTTCCATTCTGTCCTTCCAGACTATGAAATTCAAGGTTCCCTCAAGGGAATACTCCAATCTCAATTCGTTGGAAGACATTTTCTCGCACGGAAGAAAATTGCTTCACTAAATCTACAAATCGAAATATTTGAAGGAGAGGCTATACAGACTGGTTTCTAGTGCGATTTTTGCTTTGATTCCATGCAGGAATTAATAAAAAAATGCCACTACTAATGTATTCGAACTAAAAACAAGAGATTACAAATTTCCTCTACTATTCTGTGAAATGGAAATCACGATTTAGAAACACATGCAACCATTAAAACACCACAATAACACAATTGTTTACAGGGGAACCCAATTAGGAAAAACCCCTTTTTTTCTTTTCATTAATCAAATGTGAATGAGAAACTGTTACAATATCTTGTTTCGATCCTGAAGCACAACTTGCATTGTAAACCTATTCTTGTGCTAACTATCCTACTTTGGCCAACACTTAGCCAATTCAAGGTCCTGACTTACTCCTATTTCCTTGTGCAACCCTAGAGGAAAGTAGCTCCTAAAAGATAGGAATTTTCTCCTATTTTCTTACACAACTCCCAAGGAATGATTCACCTGCTTAATTGCCAAGCTTGTACACTCAACTAGTATACAATTGATAATTACAATGTGCCTTTTCCTCCACTCCAACGAGGAAATTTGAATTTCATGCATGTATGGGATATTTTTAGTTGATTGACTAGTTTAACTGAGAGATCACTGAGTTAACAACAATTCTACTACTCAACTGACCTTCAACTGACTCAACTAGTTACTTGAGCTCAGTTAAATGAGTCAAACTGAAAATAACTGAACTAGATTGCTAAATTTTAGCTATTGCTACATGCACAACTCTACTTCTAGCCTATAACTTGAATTTATTGAGTAAACCAGTAGACAAAGTCATGTCACACAAGTTAACTGCAATCCAAGTCATCCTGCGAATGTGGAAAATTGAATACTAAATTTGACTAAGGCACAAGTCAAATTTATCCTTTATTGCTACATTTCTAACACTTTAGTTTTCTTTGCAATTTCTATTGGCTCTATAAAGTCCGAGTATATGGACGACTGATTATAAAAAAACAATTATATTTTTGTTTATGTTGATTGCTAGAGACAAAGTATATTGTTATAATAGTTAGAGGTGTTTCTTTGGAGTCCTAAATGACTATATGGTGTATGTAAAGTGTTATTGACACTCAAGAAATCCAATCATCAATTACACTTTGAATAGAGAGTGCATTTATTCTCTTGAAGAATATTTTAAAAAGAAATCATTGGTGTTAATTTGTAAAATTTTATATGAATAAATATATATTCATGTCACACACTTTAAACTTTTGATTACATCCATGTTTTCTTAAATTCATTAAATTTGTAGTGATTTGATCTCCACATAAAATTTGGTATAGGTGAGAATCCCCTTTTCAACTTTATGTCAAATTTAAAACACACAAAAAATACAAAATAAAATAGGATTAAAAAAGTTGATCCATCTAGTTGAAATTTAATCAAATTGGTAGAACAAATCCTAAATGTTACTTGTGAAATGTCCATAATGTCGCGATTATATTTACTTAAAATGTTTTCTAGCTTTGACATTTCAATAAACTCTTATCTATTTTCAATGAATTTCCCACTAATATGTTTTTAAGTCTTGAGAATGGATGTAAGTCTTATCTCTTGCTAAGTAAAGTTATTAACGTCGTGTGGATTCCTTCCATTGTGGCAAGTTCTCCATGTTGTGTGGTTGATTTGGGTTTCCTAGCTTGGTGATCTATTAAGGTCTTCCCTCAAAAGCCCAACTGAGAAAAAGTGGTCTTTGTGATCACCTTTGCCCTTTTGCTTAAAGCTAAAACTAGTGAAGCACATATTATAGGAATACTCCTTTGAGAAATCTTTGGGCCCATGTAACTCTTAGTGGGTGATTATCCTCCAAGAACATTTGCACCGGTAAGGTAAGCAGTGTTGATTGGTGATTCCTTATCAAGATTTGAGGTTCCTTCACTAGAATTTGGCATTGATTGAGAATTTTTTATTTGTATATCTTTTGGAAACTCCACAGTAAGTTTGTTTTTGACATCATAATTGATGGAAAATTGTTTTCAATTATCGTAAAATACTTAGCAAAAGAGCATTGTTGATTAGACATGCCAAATTTTTAGATTTGACCACTTGTTTCGATTTCATAGCTATTTTAGGTACCTTTGGAAGAGAATATGATGTGCATGTATATGCCCTTCTTATTTTTTTTCATTTATTTCTAAACTACCAATATAAATATTTTCACCTAAATCTAAGAGCTATATTTCAGCAAATAAGTGTTGCTTTGTAATTATATTCCAAAAGGGAGTAAGCTAATATTTTAGCAAAATAACCTCCTTTCAAAGACAAATTTGTACCAATTTATAAAGAAAAATTCCATATTGCTTCAAAATCAGTTCATTCTTTCATGTTGCATTTATAATAATCTTGATTTGTCTTTTATACCTAGCATTATATTTAAAGGTAATATTTAATTGTTCTTCTTCTCAAAATTAAAATTGTAAATATTAACTTGCTTGTTCTTCTCAAAATTAAAAATTGTAAATATGAACTTGTTTATCCATTTTCATTCTTTCATGTTGCATTTATAGTATAATCAACATTATATTTAATAATAATATTTAGTTCCCTTTAAAATTAAAATTCAAACATTATCTTAAATTTTCAATAGTAAAATGTCTAATCAATAAAATAATCATATATACTACTATTTTAAATTCTACTCTTTCCAATAATACATTTATTTTTATTATAATATTTAAATAATAAAAATCATTAAAACAAAATATAATTTTTAAATAATTTTAACTTGATAAATATAAACCACTTCCTTAATCAAAACACACTTACCATAGTGAAAAACCAATAATTAAAGAACATCTTTAAAACCATATAACCAAACATATTTTAATCATACATATTAAAACACAAAGATCATAGAACCAAAACCATATATAATCATATATTAAAAAAAAGTTTTGCAAAACTAAAGCAATAATCATGCAACTCATATAATTAATAACTTAAAAAGAGGCAACATATATAATCATATATTAAAAAAATATTGCAAAACTAAAGCAATAATCATGCAACTCATATAAATAATAACTTAAAAAAGGGAAATATGAAATATCATATGACTTTTAAACGGAAATATTAAACTTCAGATTACTTTTACTATTTAAAAAGAATTGATATAATAGGGTATTTATTAATTTTTACCAAAACAATATTAACAAATCTATTTCTCTTCTCATCATTATTAATTTATTATTTATCAATGCAATTATAATATTTCACTTTAAAAAATAAATATTTGTTTCTCAATATTATTAAAAAAAAAATTATTATTTTTTAAACATTTGATTAGATCATAATTTGAAGATCTTACATAGATATAGTTGCAATATTTCTGCCATATTTTTTAGATATTTATGCAGTGATTTTTTATTGTTAGGTTTCACAAGAAAATTATCTAAAATTAAAATCTTTGAAAATAAATCATACTCACTTAAATAACATTTGAATTCCAATTCAAGAAATTCTCACTAAAATTCAGTGAAAATTTTTTCAAGAAATCCAATTTTGGGAGTGTTTGAATGGTTTTTTAAAAAAAATTCAAGATATCCAATTTTGGGCGTGTTTGAATAGTTTAGAAAAAAAAAATCAAGAAATCCAATTTTAGGAGTGTTTGAATCGTTTTTTGATAGTGGAAATAGATTTCAGAAATCCAATTCTTATTTGTGCAGTGATTTTTTATTGTTAAGTTTCACTAGAAAACTATCCAAAATTAAAATCTTTGAAGATAAATCATACTCATGTAAATAACATTCGAATTCGAATTCAAGAAATTCTCACCAGAATTCAGTGAAAAAATTCAAGAAATCCAATTTTGAGAGTGTTTGAATGGTTTTAAAAAAAAAACATGAAATCCAATTTTGGAAGTGTTTCAGTCGTTTTAAAAAAAATCAAGAAATCCAATTTTGGGAGTGTTTGAATAGTTTTTTTTTATAGTGGAAATAGATTCAAGAAATCCAATTCTGGGAGTGTGTATCGTTTTTTGATACTAAGATTCAGCACCGGAAATAGATTCAGCACCATCCGGAACCCCGAGACACTCAAAGTCCTTAAGCTTGACTGTTGTAACTTGGATTTCAAAACATTTATGTAGGATTTTCAAAATTTCCATCATTTTCAAGGCTAGGATAATAATGTGTAAATAACTTACCATCAGCCTTTTATTGCTCACCATAATTTAAGCAAGCAGAGAAAAACAAGCTACAAAGATACAAGAATGAAAATATAAATGTACAGATTTATTAGTGCTAATAAAAATTTGTACGAATTTTTTTTCTATAAACAATTAATTTTTTCATTTTATATTATGAATGTATAATATTTCTGAAAGATAATTTGAAACTAGAATAACATTAACCTAACTGACTAGAGCACTTTTTCTTAGAATCTTAACTAACTAAAGCACTTTTTCTTAAAGAATTTGATTTATATAAAAAAATGAATCACAAACTAACCATATAATATACCATAAAGATTGTAAAGAATTTGATTCTTATAAGAAATGCATCGCAAATTAACAATATGATATAACAGGTGACCAGTAACCTACAATGGACTTCCGAACCAAATCCTATGTTCGTTAGATTCCTCGCTGTAACAAGGTCGGTCATCGAAAACATACCCATGAGATGATAGGAGATACATATTAGCAAAGCCCATGTTAACCAATACTCATACAATAGGGTGATGGTTATCCAATACAGAGAACCAAAAATGGTGCTCACATACATCGCAAAACAGGGCTCCTTTGCGAACCTAACCACTATGACAAAAGATCTAGTCTCCTTGTTGCAGTACAGAGCCTCTTTTTCAGCCACAACCAATACATACAATCCACACAGGAAAATGAAAATAATATAAAGATGCTTTTCAAATACCTGCAACCAATGTAGTGACAGAACAATCATATTCAAAATGGCATCATTCTTCCCCGTCCTGACCTTAGTACACAGCATAATATAGTTTCTCCTTATCTGCAATTATGTGCATCTGGCCATACATGGGCAAAATAGAAGTTTCAAACGTTCGTCATTAATGCAGCAAATGATCAGTACTTCGCAGGTTCAAAACATATGAGCATCGCTTCAGTTGAACTCCCACCAGCCCTGAGTAACCAATCCAACCCCAGCCTTTACAACGGGTTTTCATCACTCTCCTATGCCGCCACTGGTATCCTGCTCACCACTTTGCGATGAAAATCTCCTTCTGACATGGAGATATAATACACTGGAGTATAGCTCATAGCTTTCTCTAAAGATTTGTTCATCATCATGAAGTCTCTGAGAGCATTGAGCCTCGGCTTCAATCTTTTCTCGATGCTATAAGTCAGAACCGCCGGGAAGCTCATAATAGCATTGCGAGGCAGCTTCCATTCCTCATCGAGAAACTTGAGATTCTGCCGCAGTTTCTCCTTAGAAAACCCCAGAAGCTGAGGGTACCTCTTGACGAGAATCCCGACTTCCTCCTCTGTAATCCTCAATTCTCTCAAATTTTCCAATTTTACCTTAACAGTGTCCTTGTTCAGCTTACTCAAATGAAGAAAAGCGCGAGCAAACGCCCTGAACCCCCTCTCAATGCCCATCCCTTCGACATCTTTAACAAGCCCCACCAAAATCTTTCTACACTGATAAAACCCTACGTTTTTTTGAATATGACAGACATATGACAGACCTGGTTAGGCTGGGGCTCGAAATGACTTTTCGACCAATTTTATTAGATTCTCGGTTCAGAACCACTAATAATAATAATTATATTTATGTCCAACTAATGACCACAAAATAGGTCAAAGGCATTGTTGAGTACACTAATGTATTTACAAAGAGGAGAACCAAAAAGTCTCCTATAGAAGATACAATCCCTTTAAGTAAACTCAACATATAGCCCAAGAGGAAAAAATTCCAAGAGCTAATAAGTATGAGGCTAGACCCATCTCTTCTAACATCTAAGGCTGAATGAATAACATTGAAGAAACTCAACAAAGTCTGTTGGCCTGATGAAGAGCCGATGGCAAGTGCAGACTGTCCACTAAATCGTATCTTGGGGGGTTCACACGTTGCTGAACATTGGAGGACATAGTCTGTCTCCAAGGAGCGGATCTAAGTGAGATCTCGTGTGGTAGGGTGAGGTCCCACGGATCCTCACTAATCTGGAGTCTAGATACGTATTGGTATCAATCGATCTCTTGGTGCCCCTGTCTGAAGGTAGTACCCTGAAAAATGTCGTGATCCTCTGTGTGGGGTTTGGTCTGATGGACGCTGAAGAATATGCCCTCAGAACCTAAGAGCCTCTTGCATATATAGGGCCAAACATCTCTGATCAGTGTACCTGAAAAAGTCAGTGAGGGTTCGAAAATCTCTAAACAAGCAATGAAACCTTCCTCTGATCTTGTAGTAGATAGGGCATCCAAGGATGTAGTGCACCTCGGTCTCCACTTCCTGTAAATGACAACCCTGGTAGAATCTGTCTAGTCTCTCCCTCTAGTGGTCTGTGTCTACCCGAAGTCTATGAGAACCTACTCTAAATTGGCCTAGAGGAATGCGAAGAGCATGCATCCAGTGGTGAAATGTATATTGGGGTCGAACAATGAGCCCGTCTCTCAACTCCAAGAAGTGATCAGCGTAGAAGACCATCTTTGGGCACAACCATCCTGAAGGATTGACCCAGGTGACTTGGACAAACTCCTTGTAGATGTCCTCCCTGGTGCTCTTGTTTAGCTCCTGTCTAGTAGGTAAAAGGTGACCAGGGGCATCTAAAGAATATCAAAAAAAAAAGGGAGACGACCCAACTGAATTCCCACTGACTCTAAGAAGTTTGAAACTTCTGTAAACCAACATCTGTATCAAGCATCGACTACAGAAAACAAACCTTCGGTTGCAGCGTACGGTTAACATTTAATGTAAAAAAACAAGGGTTTATATTGAGGACTTGGAGCAATTTCTGACGAGTGAGGCCGATCCTCTCCAGGAATTCAACCTTGGGCTTGACAATGCCCTCGAAACTGGACTGTAACAACATGGGGTATGTGGAAAAGACTTTCCGAATACTGATTTCATTAAGACCTTTGTCTCTGAGGAAATGTAGGGTTTTATGTGAATTATCGTACGATTTTCTCTTGCAAATGGTGTTGGCCTCATCGAGAGAGAAACCTCATTCGTTGAGAAGGAAGCTCGCTACGTGGTGCTTTCGAAGGAGGAAGGCGATGAAATGGGGATGTTGAGAGTCGAATAAAATGCTGATAATAATTTTGTTGGAGTTTGAACAAGGCGTGAGGAGAAGAGGATAATGAAGGCCGGAATGGCATGGATGTGCTTCAGAGATTCAGCTATCGGGCCGAGACTGTTCGAACTGATAGCTTCGCGGCCATTATCGACACACAAAACACTTACAAACTGTGCTAAACCGATTTCAGAATGAGATTTCGATGCTTTCCCCTTTATGGAGAGAAGACGTTCTTGCCCAAATTTGATTTTGGGTGGCCTCCAGTTCAAATGTTGCGGTCACATGGATCTGGTCAATACTCGATTTCCGTTGCTTGTGCATTTGCCCTTTCTCAAAAATATAGCGTGGTGCAAGTCGTTAAATTTACATTAACGAGGATTTGATATTTAGTTTTTATAGAAGTAAATTGTGTGTTGGAGTACTTGGAAAAGAGTCGAGTAGGGTTGGTTGTGAATTATCATAGGATATGTGAGCAAGTAAATATGATTTGATTTTTTTTTGTAAATGGTGTTTGTGTTGGGGAGAGAGAATCCATAATCATTGAGAAGGAATTTTGTTACTAGGTTTATGTTTTTAAAGGAGGTAATTGACAAAAAGGGGGCTTTGATTTTTTTAATAAATGATGTTAAAAATAATCTTATTACATTTTAGACTAGGAGTGACAAGAAGAGCATGATGAAAGCAAGAACATAATGGATGTCACTTAATGGTTCAATAACTAAGGTGGAGACTATTTGGAATGATGACATATAGACCATTTTCCACATACTAAAGCCCTACAAACTTCACTCAACCAAAGTCACAATCAACTCCACGGCTTAGCCTAATGAGAGCATCTCCAACAATAAGACACACACTCAACAATATAGGGATGGCTTGGCCCAAGTTCAACTCACAACTAGCATTGTTGGGTGTGGTTTGTAGGCATTTTCACTTAGCATAGGGGTTATAACGATTGTACGTAAGCTTTATCTTTGGATCCCTCCTTTGTAAACCCTTGAGACTTATCAAAGCTCTTTACAATTTCCAAAGATCAATACTCTTGCACGTAATGTTTTCTCTTTCTAATGTAGGATTATGCTTTTTGGTCCATAAATTGAAGGTGATGATGGATCTTAGACTAAACATATTAATTTGAGTGGATATAACCTAAATCTCAAAGATCAAGTCTCTAAAAGAGCAATAATTGCAAATATGAGTTGAATAAGTGAAAATATTTAGGTTCGAATTTTTGGATTTGAGGGAAGAAGAAGAATCACAAGGATAAAACCAAGAGACTCGAGATCACATATATTTTTGTATAATGTGAAGAGAAACCATAACAGCTAAGAGAACACAACCTTTGAAAGAGATTATATGTCCTCATTATAAAAAATAAAGGCCTCCAATCACAAAAAATTTAAAGTGGGGTATTTATCAATCTAAACTATGATATTGCAAGGAGTGGTAAAATGTATTTAATAAGGTGTTCAAGTTTCTACTCCTAGTTATATTTATTGTTCACTTACATTCAATCTTCTTCATTTGGTATAAGCAATACACCACATTTACCAAATGCTTTCAAGCATAGGCCTAGCAAAGTAACTTTAGACACTTTTTGCGAATATATAGAATCATTAAAGAAACAAAGCGCAGAAAGAGAAGCTAAACTTAAAATAATTTTGATACCAAATTCACATCTTTTAAAGACAAAGTCCATAGACAAATAGACAATAAAATAATTAAATTGGAGGATATGTTGGAGACAGTGAAGACCAAACTACAAGGAAAGGAAAAAGAGTATAAGGAATGAAACAACTAACCTAGGAAGGCTACATTTATAATTTAAAATGCGTTTGAATGAAAGACGATTTGGAAGTGTTAAAGGGGAAGATAAATAACATATATCAACCATAAATGGATATTAAACCCATTAATGATGAAATGAAGTTAATAAAATTACACCACCAACATAACAAAAGAGCTCTAAACCTCATAAATTTTGGTCTATAGGAGGATGGAGAGGAGGACACTAAAACTAGTAAAGGAAGAAGTACAAAACAAGTTACAAATTGAAACTACTTATCACACAAAAGTAAAGAGTTTGGACAAAATAATTGAATGCGATATAGTTTAATACATCTTAAGATAAGCTTTACTAACCATAAATATGGCTATTTAGTGAAACTTCAAGTCTAAAAAGGTCAGAAATATTTGTAGATGAGAACCCCATTCTAGCATTTCAAGTTAATTTATTGGACAAAGCTCAAAAGGTTAAGTAATCTAGGAAGGAAAAAAAATTGGCAATAATTGCAAATAAAAAAAGAATGATTAGATATAAACAGAAAAATATATATAATTGGAAAACTCTAGGTAAACATCCCAAGTTAAACTGAAGTTTCCATAAAATTGATTTTATATTGTTTGTTGAAACTTGCGAACATGAAGAACATATGGTTCATAACATAAACAAATTTGTCATTGTGTTCAATATGAAACTTGAGACCTCTCACAAAAGCACAAGAGGCATAGCTTGTTACATAAGGAAGAACATTTCTCCTTATATTAAACTTCACAAGGAAGACCCTTTCAATGAGTACATATGGGTGAAGATTTTAGACATGAATACTAAAATTATTTATTGAACAATCTATTACTTTGCACCTATAAGTACTATATTTTATAGGAAGAACATTTAAGATATAAATTTCCCATATGATAGCTTAGAACATTATATTTCTTATTTAATAAATGAAGGCAATATCCATTTGCCAAGGATATTTAATGTTAAAATAAGAAGATTTTTCTTTTTAAACAATGGTGAATAGGTAATACGATGGAGTAATCTGGGTGAGTCCTAGGATCAAATCTTCTAGCTGCCTCTATAACACCAAGAGTATACCGAACTTCCCACAAGACAAATATATCAAATAACTTATGATTTAGCAAAATCCAAGACATCGTCGAAGGGAAGCATCTACTCTTCGAGCCTTATCACAATAGGTCAAAATGTCCCTCCATGACAAGGCGAAGGGGAAAACAAACAATTTTCCCAATCACTGGGCTTACACTATACCATTGTTGTATAATTTGTTTTTGTGGAATTTAGTCCTTATTAGGTCACTAGTTCAAAATTTATGGGGAGGAGTTTAGGGTAGGAGACACATGTGAGGGATCAAAATTATCAATTGTCCCACTAAGCACTCAATCACAACATCCAACATTGAATTTGACCCCAAATTTATCTCAACCCTGCTTTTATACACACACACACACACACACACACACATTTGATCAATCTAATCATGTGATGCATAAAAATTGATGAATCCAACGAAGCACTTGAGGAAAATAAAAGGAATGAGGCATACCTGAATAAAACATAAACAGAATATGCCCAACAAATTTAGTAATGCATACAATTAAAAAATCATATAAAGCAATCAATGCAATTACATTCCTATTTGATATATTTATTTATAGTTGGTTACCAAGTAAGAATAGACAAAAAATTGCATCATGTTCGACTTTCCATAGTGCACTGTAGGCTAGGTTAGTTGGTGTTTTTTGCCTCTAATACCTAAATTCGACAATCACTCTTATGTCAAACAATTAATCAACCTTAACTCCAATTACAAAGATGGAAAGGTGTTATGGTTTGGTTAAATCCTTCTTTCTCGTTGTGTCCAGTTGTCATCAATCAACCTCCACCATTTTTGAAGGGAAACATCATAACCACAAGTGTGCCTATTTTATATATTTTTTGTGCTCATTTTTTGTTTATTAAACTTGGGAACATGAAGAATATATGGTTCAGAACATAAAATAATTTTTCATTGTGTTCGACATAGAACTAGAGATTCTCTCACAAAAGCATTGGAGGTATAGCTTGTTACATAAGGAAGAAAAATTCTCCTTATATTAAATTCCACAAGAACGACCCATACAATGAACACAAATGGGTAGATATTGATGTAGGTGCATAGATGGAGAATAAAATTCGATGAATACTGGATCGGAGCCTGCCAATGTGATAAGATGGTCACATGGTGATGATGGGATAAATTTAAATGTTTTTGTTAAGAAATTGTAACTCTTTACATTAGAAAGAGAGTTTTCTTTTTAGAATAAGTTGGAGGAACTATTTCCTAATGGAAATATAGTTTCAGTTTACCTCATTTTGTGGAGAAGAGGAAATGACTCATATTGTGACTCTTGGTTATCCCATGTTAGCTTTAGAGAGGAAGAGTGTTTGAGAAGAGTAATTGAAAAAAGGTAGAAGAGGAGGAGGAGAAGAGAAGTTGTGTCACAAGGAGAAGAGGTTGAGGCTGAGAGGCCTAGGCTGCATATACCCACTTTGTATATCTAGCCAAGTTAATGTATATGTGAATTTGATTAATGAGAAATATGTTTAGATGTGCCTCTGTGTTTGTTTACCTTCTCTATCTATGTATTATTAATGAGGTTTTTTGTCTTTGGGGTAAATGTAAATGACCAATCGAGTGAGATAGCAATGTAAGTGTGATTCTTGTTGTTTTGATACGGAATATGAATGTTTGAATTCATGAGGATTGTGATATATGAGAGACATGAAATTCATGAAAGAAAGGAGCTTGAATAGATTCATGATTTTAATTAGAGGTTGATTGCTAGGCTTGCAGTAAAATGGAAGTTGATTTTGAGTGTTGAAATCAGTGTAAAACTTGATTGATATCCATGTGTTTAACCTTGCATCCATGTGATGATTTTGAACAAAAGTTGGTGAATATTTTTGTTGTCAAAAATCAACGTAAACTCTAACTAAGATCTAGAGAGTTGATTTACATTAGAAGTTTGAATATCATGGCCCAACCATTGCATTGTTATTCATGGTGCTTTTTTGTTTTGTTTGAAACCCCCATGAAGAATATATGGTTCAGAACATAAAATAATTTTTCATTGTGTTCGACATAGAACTAGAGATTCTCTCACAAAAGCATTGGAGGTATAGCTTGTTACATAAGGAAGAAAAATTCTCCTTATATTAAATTTCACAAGAACGACCCATACAATGAACACAAATGGGTAGATATTGATGTAGGTGCATAGATGGAGAATAAAATTCGATGAATACTGGATCGGAGCCTGCCAATGTGATAAGATGGTCACTTGGTGATGAACCAATTCAAAGTCGTTTCAGGTTCACCAAATTCGAAATACAATTTTTTTGGAGCACCATGAAATAATTTTGCAGTGCCTATAGGTTTTTTTTACTACATTACGAAATTGTATCGCAATGCATACAACCAACAATTTTCAAGACTACATATTGGGTTTTGAATGCTTTTTTTGGTCTATCATTGCACCACTTATGAATTTGAAACCTATGGAGTTGAATGAGTTGAGGAAAAGGATTGGAAGGTGGGAGAAAGCCCTCCCATAGAATTTGTCAAAACAAATCCATATTCTCTCTTTTTGACTACATATTTTTTAAATGTTGCATGAAATATTGTTGGGAAGATTTATATAGTTATGGCTTGAGTTATCCTGGGTTATTGGAAGTTGGGGTAATCTGACATGTCCTAATTCATCAAGTAGCGTCAAAGCTAAGCTACATTCTATAGAGAATATCATAGATAGATTTATCTTTGGTGATGAGCCAAATCTCTCTTTGGTGATATAGTCAGAACAACAGAGATTGGATTTTAGAGTTACAATACAACTGAAAGAGAAACGAAGTGATAGTTGAGATGCTTGCATGTCAAGAAGAGTTTATCCATGTACATATGGAATTTCCAGGTTTGAAGACAACTTGATCATGAAAAGAGGCCGAAGAGAAGAAGAATCTTATAGCAAGAGGGGGACAAGTTGAATTAGGAAGTAAGTGAGATGATTGTAGGGAAGTGAAGAGTTGATATGCTCTTGAGGAAAAATAAGTGTATTGATTTGAAAGGAATGGTTCAACAAGTAGATCTAAGAAATATTGTGGAAGATGAGATCTTTTTATAGATCTTATAAAACTGAATATGATGTTTATGCTAACTTGGTCATTAAAATAATTGTGTTTGTAGGACTGAATTGGAAGCATCTACCATAGAAAGTATGTTATGACAAAGGAGAAGAAGCATGAAAAATCTCTTAGATGAAGAAATGGAGATAGAACCCAACAATCGATATAAATTTGCTGAAAACCAACAAGAGTGACCAGTTGAGTATGCAACAACCAACAAATTTGAAAGTTGAGGAGTAAGAGTACTCAAAAAGCGGTTCTACTGTAGAGAACCTAGAGAAGAGAAGATACTAGGAGGATGAATTGGTATGGGTGAAAAGTAGAAGGTTTGCTATAGAGGAAAGAAGGGCTTGTTGCAGCTCACTAATAAACAAGGAGATTTCACAAGTGGAGAGATGAAGATGGTTGTTATTAGTCATAATAGGGGTTGAAAGGAAAGTCACAAGCAGAAGAAGAAAAGTGTCAAAGTTGTGGACTCAAATGAATGAGTAATGAAGAATTTGAGAAGGAGATGATTGAGTTAAGAGCAGAACTCAATCATGTGAAACAATTTCTACAAGAAATTCAATATGACCAGATATGGTTGGATAATGAGCAATCAAGAGGTAGAATGGTGTGAATTTAAAGAACAAGAAGGTCTGCAAAAGTAAATGGATGACAATATTAAGAATAATTTTGCAACAACAATTGTGTGTTCAAGTGATGAATGAACAAGGAAGTAATGGTCTTTTGTTTTCAGTTAATTGTGGACTAATTGCTGATTACAAGTAGAAATGATGAATGTTTACAGTTGAGGATGATGGCAAGGAACCTTATAGTAGAAAGTAGGAAGAACAACAAAGTTATTAGATGAAGAAGGTAAGTCAATTGCATGTAGAAGCCAAAAGAGTAGAGACTGTTCAGATGAATATTTTAGAGGAAGGATTCAATAGAAATACCATAAGAATACTAGGCATGGAAGAGTTTACTATGATATTTACAAACAGGTTGATAGAGTCAACTTGTTGTAGTGGCTTGTGTGCAACTCACATTGAGCAGGGAGAAGCTCATAGAAGAAGGATATTTGTGACTACTAAGATTCATAGTAAAGGTTGAGAGAGAAGCCATTGTAGATCAAGTCAGGACAGACTTGATAGAGAAGTATTTGAAATCAAATTATATCTAGAGATGATGAGCGGAATGCTACAGAAACATGAGTAAGACTAGAATTATAGATGAAGTCTCTGGAAGAAGGTAAAATGGAATTTGTTTCAGGTGAAGCTGACATGGATATCAAATGCTCAGTAGAGGAAAATATCAAGAGATTTGAGTAGCAACCATAGAAGAACAACTTAAGGGTGATGAGCACATGTGATGAAGCAGATGAGGATTTGACGAGTAGCCTGAAGACAAAAAAATTTAGCGAAGGAATGAATTGGAAGATGAAATTGACAAAAGGAAAGCAGGAAGGTATAGTTCGTTGTATGAAGATACAACCTATGGTTCTGAGGAATTTTTGTTGGCAAGTTGGAACAGTTCGGAGGCAAGTAAAGTTCAGAGTTTGCGATATAAGTAGCAGAAGAAGGTACAAATTGATTAAACATGTGGTAAGATTTTTAAGTTCATTGTGCAGGTGATAATAGAGGAAGGTGAGGATATTTGTAGCAACTTAGAGCAAGGAGTGCTCGAAGGGTTCTAGAGAAGAGGACCAGGAATATGCCAAAAGCCCAAACTCGAGGAAGTTTGGTGAGGTATCATGTAGAAATGTGGAGATTTGTTACTACAGAGGCATGTTGTAGCTAACGAGTTGAAGTTGTTACAAGAAGACCAGATGCATATGACAAAAGGTCATAAATTTTCATACCTTGGAAGTCTGATGCAGGTGCATAGATGGAGCACAAAATTTGATGAATATTGGACCGAAGCTTGCCATTGTGATGGGAAGGTCACACGGTGATGCTAGGAGAAATTTAAATGTTTTTGTTAAGAAATTGTAGCTCTTTACATTAGGAAGTGAGTTTTGTTTTTAGAATAAGTTGGAAGAATTATTTCCTAATGTAAATATAGTTTCAATTTCCCTCATTTTGTGGAGAAGAGGAAATGATTCTTCTTATGACTCTTGGTTGTCCCATGTTAGATTTATTTTTAAAGAGGAAGAGTGTTTGAGAAGATCAATGAAGCAGAGGTAGAAGAGGAGGAGAAGAAGAGAAGCTCCATTACAAGGAGAAGAGGCAGAGGTCGAGAGGCCTGGGCTACACATGTCCACATTGTATATCTGGCCAATTTAATGTATATGTGAATTTTATTAATGAGAAATATCTTTAGATGTGCCTCTATGTTTGTTTACCTTATTTGTCTATGTATTATTAATTAAGTTGTTTGTCTTTGGGGTAAATGGAAATTACAAATCAAGTGATTTAGGAAACTAGGTGTGATTCTTGTTTTTTTGGTATGGAATATGAATGGTTGAATTCATGAGATTCATGATGTCTAAGAGACATGCAATTCATGAAATAAAGGAGCTTGAATACCTTCATGATTTTAATTAGAGGTTTATTTCTAGGCCTGTAAAATGGAAGTCGATTCTGAGTGTTGAAATCAGCGTAAACCTTGATTGATATCCCTATTTTTAACCTTGCATCCATGTGAAGATTTTGAACAAGATTTGGTGAAGATTTTTTCAATCAGAAATCAGTGTAAACTTTGACTAATATCTAGAGAGTTTAATTTACATCAGAAGTCTGAATATTGTGGTCCAATTGTTACATGGTTATTCATGGATCTTTTGTGTTCTGTTTCAAAACCCTATGGATGAATGTTCTTCGTGATCAAGAGTATAGGTTGCTTGGCATTTACAACATAGAAAGCATTGTCACAAAAAATCGAGCAACCTATTTGAATGTAGTCAAACCCTTCTCGTGAATAATTTGGATTGGGAAATGTGTTATGGTCTTACAAATCTGATGGAGAAAGGCGTATGAAACCATATATGGTGTTAAGGAGAAACTCAAGGTTGTGAAGAATCGATTAGGAAGAAAGCTAAGTCATTTAATCTTCCCTGAATTCGAAATACATTTTTTTGGAGTGCTATGAAATCATTTCATAGTGCCTATAGTTTTTTTTTACTACACTACAAAATTATTTCAAAGTGAATATAGCCAATAGTTTTTAGGGCTGTGTATTGGGTTTTGAATGCCTTTTTTGGCTTGTCATTACACCACATACTAAGTTGAAACATATGGAGTTGAATGAGGTGAGGAAAAGGAATAGAAGGTGGAATAAATGCCTCTCATAGAATTTGTCAAAACAAATCCATATTCTCTCTTTTTGACTACATATTTTAAATGTTGCATGAAATATTATTGGAAAGATTTACAGATTTGTGCGTTGAGTTATCCTAGGTTATTAGAATTTGGGGTAACCCAACCTATCCTCATCAAATATTTTAGACATGAATACTAAAACTAGCAATTTCTCTTGAAGGGGCAATAAGAATGTCATAAAATGCATTTTGTCATGTTTATTTATAATCTATGTTGGGTTGTGTTATATTCTTTCCACATAGTTAACAAGGGGTTTGAGGTGTACCTATAACCCCACTTTATGGGGTCTGGGGCAGCGCCCCGGCAAAATTTTGGTTTTGGACCCTATGTTAGGTTGGGCGGACCCACCTATGGTTTTGTGCATGATTTCCACACATGTTTTTTGGACGCGATGGTTTTCGGTCCACGGTTTTGGACGCAATGGTTTTTCGGTCCATGGTATTGGATGCTTTGGCACGTATAAATATGTATTGTAACATTGAAAGAAACATAATGAAAAATCAAGCTGGTAGTCCCGGTTTTGGGATCTAGTGGGAAATCTTTGTGTATATGTGTTTTATGTGTTATGCTCTCGCATTTTTATTTTTCATGTGATTTAGAATTCGCATGCAGGTAATTTCTGTACGGGGTTAAAACCTACACTGAGGAGGCTTATTCTGGTAAGAGGCCTGATATTTCCCATTTGAGGATTTTTGGTTCTCCTGTTTACATGCATGTGATGAAGGATGCTTGGAAGAAGCTGGAGCCGACCGCAGAGGTTGGGATATTTATGGGGTACACTGATATGTCCCACAACTATCTTGTGTATTTGCTAGATAGTCGTAAGACTGTCGTGTGATAGGATATAAAATTTCAGGAGGAGAAAGCCATGAAGTGTTCGCTTGAGAGGGAGCCACACTTGCATGCAGATGAGGAGCTATTAGTTCCTAAGGATGAGCTTCAGGACATGGATCAGCCACAATATGAAGTTCATGGAGTGAAAGAGACCACTCATGCAGCGCCAACCATCAGAGAGCGAGTCGCATGTGTGCAGATGGGGTGGCACATCCATCAAATGAATGTGAAGACTGCGTTCCTCAATGAAGTCATTGAGGATGCTACTTCAGCGGAGGTAGTGGATGCCACTATTTATCGACGGTGGGTTTGCTTATGTATCTGGTCAATACACGACCCGATGTACCACAATCCAGAGATTGGTACAGACAGGAGGATGAGGTGAAGCTATGTGGCTTCATGGATGCAGATTGGGCAGGGAGCCCAACAGACAGAAAGAGCACATCTGGAGGGATCTTCAGGATCGGGTCGACAGTAGTTTCTTGGTACAACAGGAAGCAGAGATCCGTGGCACTCATTTCAGCAGAGGCCGAGTATATGGCAGCAAGTTTGGCTGCATGCGAGGCTATATGGATGAGGAAGATCCTGGTTAGGTTGTTCGGGTTTCATTTGGATCCTATTGTGATTTACTGTGATAACCAGAGTTGCATTAAACTCTCGGCTAATCCTGTATTTCATGATAGATCCAAACACATTGACATTAGGTACCATCATATAAGAGATTGTGTGCAGTGGAGAATCATGTTACTTTCATATATTCCCATGGAGGATCAGGATGTTGATATCTTGACGAAGACGCTCACCAGGAGCAAATTCGAGTACCACCGAGACAGGATAGGGGTTGCTGGTAACCCATATCTTATTGAGAGGGAGTGTTGAGAATGCAACAAGATGATGGAGCTTAGTGGAAAGAAGTCGCCTTCACTAAGTGGGCCCGCAGGCTATTTTAGGTGCAAATTCTATTTTTAGATTATTTCTATTTTTAGACATATGGGCAGAGTCTATTTTTAGACTTCCAGGCTAAAAATAGAACAGTCAAATATTATTAGCTCTTAATAATATTTGGACTATAAACATTATCTTATTATCTTGGAGCACTTCAATTCGAGCTATAGATGTGGCACATGCAACTTCCAGAAGGAAATACACTTTTCTTATGGGTTACTTGAGCTATTACATGAAGGACTTCAGTTAGAACTTCAGTGATTGAGTTCTGTGGAGTTGAATGAGGAGTTGATGGAGTTTTGTTCAGTTTTACTTAGTTGAACTAGTTTTATTTTGTCTAACTGACAAATAGAATAATGTAGAGTGGTGTGAATTAGTTATTAATTAATTCACTAATTATTAACTCATAAAGAAACTAAAGAATACATCAATTAACTCAGTGCATGGACAGTTCAGTGGAGACAAGTGTTAGAGGTGAGTGAAAGGGCAAGAAAGCTATCAGTTGTGACTATAGTTGTGCATGTGATTTGCACAATTAGTGGGATTGAGTTGCCAATGATGATTGATTAGTGTTACACAAGGGAAATACGAGTTTGGTTCAACCATTCTCATCAATTCTCTATGCAGGATTGCGCAGTGGAGGTAGGAAAGCAGCGGAGGTGATTTGAGCCAGTGATTGATTTAGATCTCAGCTAGTTTTTGTGTAACAGGTGGAGATAGTGTTAAGTACTTGTGAGGAGTATTGTACTATGTATTGTTACATGTTCTCAATCAATATAATATATAGATAGTTGGGGGTTTTCAGCTTTATGCTTTCCCCAGGTACATACTGTGTTGATATGTGTGATTGATGCTTCAATGTGAGCATGCGATTGTTTCTTTAATACTACAAATTGATGATCAACATAGAGGAGGTTATGTATTATGCATGATTCTGCAAATAATGTATAATCAGGATAATCCCTGTGAATAAGTGTCATATTATTGAAAATTTCTACATGGTCAACAATCACAGGTTTCTCTTTTCCTAATTGCAAAGTCTCGCTCTTTTTGTTGAACCCACTCGTGGATTTCCTGCTTTGACACACACCAACATGTGTTAGCTTAAGGGGGATTGGACCCAATGAAAGTGTACTACGCACCAACAAAATCATAAATCACTAGCCCTTTCGGCAACGACTTGCAAGCAAATTGCAGTCTCACCCGAAGTGGTTATGGGAGGTTGCAGAACCAATTTTCTATAGCCAGAGGGATATTGCGTTGTGGCACCCGTGTGTTTTCTTAAATTTTAGACTGATATAAAACTTCACATATATAAAAGAGTCTATGTTGATTCTTTGCTTCACATATTTTCACTTAATACATAAACATATCAGAGAATAATATAACATGTATTATTTTCCATAAATAAGTAAAAATCATGTATATCAATACATATGAACACATATTATGAATACAGATACAAAACACTTCACCAAAACTATTTATTAGGATAAATATTTAAGTGCATACAACTTCTTTGACCTATGCACCCAGCTATAGGTGGTTTGTGCACTCTGCAACAGACTCTCCCAAGGCCTCCATGCAATTAGTTGCGGAGGCTTTCCTTAAGGCCCAAAATACAAACTAAAGACAGAAATGATGATCAATTCATCAAGATATTTTTCTTCGACAAATCATTACATCTCCTTATATATATTTCATTACTACAAAACCATGGCCCTCATACTATGCGTTCGACAAAACAATGAGCAAAAACCCCAATACATGTTACAAAATAAGGGGCTTTGACCCACCCCAAAGCCTCTAGAAATTGTGTGGTGAATATAAATTCGCGGTCTCGGCATGCTCCACTCCTCAAAATGCTAAGTCTTTGACCAAAACTAGACCAAGCTGGGTTGTGCCCAATAGTACCCGAAAAACTACCAAAAATAGTAAACTATGTTACAATTAAGGAAACTGAAAAACTAAAGTAAACAATGGTGGGGGTCCAAGTGGAATACGCAGACATCCACCAATATAACCTAGATCAGATAGCCATATCTAGCCTTTCCATGATGTATCCCATGCCTATGCTTATGCCCATAGGAGACAAATGTGCCATCTACGGTACCTGAAAATGATGCATACCTCAAGGAAACACAATTGGAGGCGTACCGATTCCACCTCCCATTGACATTATTTGTGATGTAAAATAAAACAAAGTGGCCATCATCAAAAGAGGAAGAAAAATATGCAATATAATAGCTAATATACTTTGAAATGACAAGGGATCTCTTTGATTATATATAAATATTTTACTTGTACTTGCAATTGAAGTGTTTTCAAGTTCTAAAAAGCTTCATCTAGCATCGAAGCTTTGTCTGACTGAAATGACATATAAAAAGCATTAGCAAAAGAAACAAATCTTCTAACATGCATGCGACTTGAGTAAATTAAAGGTTCATAACTAAAAATATATAATTAATGGTAGTGGATTATGATGCAGGCTTATCCCTGAGGCATTCTTTAGATTATTGAAACATGGCTTGGAGTTAGAACGTTAATATAGTGAGGTATAAGCTCTTGTAAAGCCCTCATTTTATCATTTATCCTATCCCTTCACCTTTCTTTGCAAGAATAAAGAAAAAATCAAATTAGATAATTTCATGCATTATGAGAAGAAACATAGAAGGCACAATAGACATTTCATATGGCTTACGGGATTGCCCTTTCTACCAAATTATGGAGTTCCATAGCGTGACCTCTTTTGGAAGTTATAGTGTGTGATTTAGCCGACTTCTTTGCTTTTGCAGATTCATTTTCAACATACTGCAAACAACCAAATCAATTGCACCATCCCTCTTAAGTCTCAAACATAATCAAAATAGATTAACAATACACATATCTCTACTGCACATTTATTACAGAAAAAGTCACCTAACATCAATCACTAAAAGATTCAAAACATTAAACATTACAAGGGTTTGACATAAAGTACAACAAATTTAACATTGTCAAGATTAAATTCATTACAGAACAAGCCCCAAACCTAGAAAGCACAAGCATATGGAATTGTCAACCTCAAATTCTTTGCAGAACAAAGTTAGGACCATAAATGCACAAGCATATATTATTGTAGTCCAAGCATGTAAGGAATCACAACTTGTAGTTTAACATATGTGAATTGATTTTTCTTGATAGATTTGCTACAAGTATAATGGGTGTAAGGTGTGAGAGATATTGGCTATGATCCTCGTGGAAACCAAGAAACCACTTTTCGACGGGTTACTGGAAATGCTACTAATAACCCTGCAGTAGGCTGGCACTGTGGCAAGGGTTAATGCTTCTAAAGGAAAAATGAATCCAGAGGCTAAACTGTGCTTGAGGACTCAAAAATTATAATTATTTTCATGCATATCCAAATAGATTAGTCATACCCTTTATTGTAGAGGATCATTCACAAAATGCAAAGCATAGAAAAACCATTTGTAAAAATTGAATTTATCAAGTTCTCCAGAAGCATAACAAGTCTGCAGACAAAAAGAGAAATGAAGTCATATAGTTAAAAGTTTGGAAAACATATATAAATGGGAGGTATATGAAATAAGTGTACATGAAATTATTTTCATTTTTTTCTAATTTTCACTTCAGTTTCCTATTAAAAAAATGTAAGCAAATAAAAAACAGGGAAAAATGAGTTTTGAGGATATGAAAAATAGGGTTTTTACCTGAGTAATGTCGGAATTGGACTACTACTCCATTAACCCTATTTGACAAGGGAAATATCTAACATTACTAGAAAGTACTTGAAAAATATCTTTGATATAATACCCTAACATAAATTTGATTACACTGCTCAATACCTATATACATATCACATCCTAAAAGAAGATCAGAACTTGGAAGTTCCTCTTCAAATGATAACAATGTTCGGAGAAAATTCCTTGATTGCAAACATTAAAGAGGATGTATGTAAAGGAAAAGGGAAAAAAAGAATGATTAGAATATTAGTACCAGTCACTGGAGTTACAATGAGAGAGATACAATACAACCTTAGAAGATATTGTTATAATCCCCACCTACAAAGGTAATGTCAGAAAGAAACTGTAACCCCCAGTATCTTTTTGAAATAAAAAAAATAACGAAAAACTAGTAAGACGAAAGGTGAATGTGAATAATAACTACCCAAATACATTGCACTAATTGTAATGCCAAAAGAAGGCATTACATCCTCATCCTTTAAATAGCTCCAAGGGGAGGGTTTTCAAGGCTGGAATGCAAAAACAAAAACCCAAAACTAATTAAACGTAGTGTTGGTGAAGAATGAGTCAGAGGAAAATAAAGATTGCGATAGATTCCAAGTAACACTCTTTCCATTCTTCAATTTCTCTAAGGGAAAATTTATATTCTTTTCTTTCTATTATTCTAGACCAGTCCAATAGGTCTAGGGAAGATACTTTTGTCTGCAATCATAAATTCCACATAACAGAGTGGCCATGCCTATTTCTATTGAAACAACCTCTATGAAAAGTTTGGTTTCCATTAGAGAGTTTTGTTAATATGAGGATTTGACAACAATAATTGATACCTATGAAGGAGAATCATACACAACCATATTACCAAGCCATAAAACCATATGCACAACAAAATAACACACAAACATTAAACTGGCAGAAAAGGCAGAGAGCCATCATGTGGTCTGTCATTCTCATTTAATTATCTATTATTCAAATAATTTCATAATACATTTAAATACATAAGAAAGTGGTCTTAAGATAGTGCGCCTATCTTAGACTCACTTGGTTGAGACAATTTCTGAACTTACACACTAATTTAGGAGAGTTAGTTGGATAGAATCTCTCATCCAAACTAGAATCCTTGGTTTGAAGAATTCTCATGATTTTATTTATTTAATTTAATAATTGGATTTATTATTGATTTTTAAGAGAGTGAGGCTAACATTCCCCCCCTCAATGATAAATCCAAAACAAACAAGGAACCATCTTCCAAGTTCTCAAGTTGATCCTCAAAAAACACTGCCTGAAAAACCGCTAAAGCTGGATGCTGGAAGAAACTCAAATCTGAAGAGAACATGAAAAATTTGCATGTCTGATTCATCTCTAAATGTTGCTTGACAACTCCATCATGTGCCAAACCACAAAATTATCCAATTGTCCTTTGCTTGAAAACAACATCTGGTGTCCACTGACACAATTTGATGAACACCCACTGGCATATTTGTTGATGATGATCGCCCATTGGCTGATGAAGATGCCCACTGGTTGATTTGAAAATGCCCACTACCTACTTCGCTAATGCTGTTGAGAATTTCATTCTGACAACCACTTGTCAATTTCATTCACATTTTCCTCCCTTTGTTAGCTAAAAGGAGAGGCAATCTTCTCCAAAATATATCTGAACTCCCACCCTTCAGGTGTAGGAGAGTTTCACTGTTGTACTCCCCTATTCAACTGCATGAGAGCACCATATTCATTTGACTATTGGCTACAATATGTGTGAGTGAATTCAATTGTAAAACTTGTACAATCTTCTGACTATGGATGACCATTCCCATGGATCAATCCATAAATAATCGATTTTTAATCTGGCAGGTTGGTCTTGTTTGTAGCATTTCTCTGATGAATGATTCTGCTTGCCACGATGGTGACAAGGATGGAGATCAACACACTAATCTTACAAATGACCAACTCTTTGACAATGAGAACATTTAGATTTTTCTGCAGCTTGAGTTTGTGTGCATTTTTGTTTGTCTGCACTTTCAATTTATGTGCATTGATGTCTTTCTACAACTTGCGGAGAACTTTCTGAGGCTATTTGTTCAAGTAATCTGAAACTGACGAACTGAATGGTATTTGAATAATCAAGGATATGTAAGTTGTCATCATCCTCAATATATCCTAAGCCATGTCGATTTCGATTACTTTGAATTTCTTCACATGGCTTGATGATGGGTTTGGAAGAAAGTTGAACTAGAACAACTTCGACACTTGAAGCTGGTTGGATGAATGAAGTTGAATGATCAATTGTCTCTATATTGGTCATGTTAGCACTTGAAATTTCACCTCAGGCTGAGAAAGGCAAACCTCAAGGCAACATCAAACCATTTAGCCTCGTAGCTAGCCCTACGGGGCAGGAGAAGGCTCTCTCCGGTCTATCTCGTAAAATCTTCAATAGATGAGAAGACCAATAAGGTAACACTGATTTTAGGCTAGTAAACTGATCAAAAGGGTTGATTTGGGATTTTCAGGGTTTTTGGTGGCAAATTGAGGAGAGGGCAATTTTGGGTGCGAGGATGGGACACAGTTTCTGCAGGGGGTTCTTTAGGGCGAGGTAGGAGACATTATTTATGCCTTTGATTGAGGTGGATGATTAGGAATGACAGGTGATGAGCTAAGGAGAGCAAACAATAACTTTGAATTCTCCTTAAACAGTAGAAAACATTGAAATTAAACAAACTTAAAAGCAGAGCATGGCAAGCATGAATTCTTACTTTAACACTTCATTTGTTTAATGTGAAAAAGTAAAGAAAGGAAATGAATCACATAACAAAGCTTACAAGAACATTGAGAAACACACCATCAACACATGAGTCCGCAAGAATCCCAAAGAGGACTTCAAAACCCTGGTCTTCCTTAGCCAAAAATTGCAGAGATACAGTGAAATAATACAATGATAGCTTCTCCCTCAAGAGTCCAACCATGAAAATGAGCAAGCAAGTACATAATATAGATCATCTAACCTCTTTCCCTGCCTCCATGGGTCGAGCTCATTATCCTAGGAGCTGTTTCAACCACTTCTAAACTTAGCACTAAAAACTAGGTAGTCAAAACAACTTGCCTCTATAAACTAGGAAACCAATCCATTCATTAAATGTTTGCTATTTCATGCATGAATCTTCTAGAATAGGTAAATAAGTGTCATGGAAACATGAAAATACATTAATTACATCAAATAGGGTGAAAAATCCCATCTCAAGTCAAAACTGGTCAAAGTTGGGCGAATTCCTGAGTTGTAGATGAATTTCCTGTGAAAACTGCCCAACATGTCGCGCACCTTTGGAACCATGTTTGGGGACCTTAAAGGTGGACAAATTGGGCAATATTAGGCTTGTTGGAAAGGTATATGTGTCTAATTTCCAACCCAACTGGAATTTCTAGATTTGGAGTTCATTTTCCCTATCAAAAATCAATTCTCCCAAGACAACTTTCTGCAGTTCAAAAGCAATTATGCCTGACATGTCGCGCCCCCCTGCCTGACATGTCGCGCCCCTTTGGAGGCCTTCCCAATGTCAGAATTGGGCGAAGGATAGCTCTTTGGAAAGGTATTTGAGTATAATTTCCAACCCAACTAGAATTTTTCAATTTGGAGTTGATTTGACCTATCAAAAATAAAATCTCCCAAGACTGGTCAAAAAGTGCCAAATGAGGTTGCCCCAAGGAAGAGTGTTGTTGCAGTCAACATTTTAATGCCTTCATAAACCCCAAATTTAGCTCATGATAGCTAATTGGAAATATATTTGTGTCTAGTTATCGTTTTACCCATCAATAAAATCATTTGGCCAACCAAGCGAGGAGAAAACGTGATTTTCCCAAGGTCACTTCAGAGGTGTCTTTGATTTCTCCTGAGGCAACGGTATTCTTGACATTTCTCTCAAACCATGACACCTGTGCAAAAATTGAAGGATTTTTTTCTTCTTGGGCATGTTTTGGACAAAAAAATCTCTCATTTTCTCAAAATTCATCTTTTATTGCTCTGGAACATCATTTGAGTGCGACTTGTCCCGATGTGTGAAACAAGGAATTTCGTGGAAATGAAGCGAAATGAAGGGGATAGGGAGCTTCTAAATTCTTGGGGAAATTTTGGGGAGTAGGGAGCGATGTTAGGAAGTATGGGAAAGTGGAATCTCAGAGATTGAGTGAGGGGAAGAGGTCCAAAAGGGCAAAACACAGGCCAAACCTAGAAAATTGCCAGGTTGTAGCTAGAAACTAGGGTTTGTGGAAAAATCAGGAATTTGGCAGATCTAAGGGATGGGAAGTGTTTGATAAGGTAATTTAAGGATATGGGAAGGTGTATGAACATCTGGATACAAGTTTTGTTGATGATTTGACCGTTCAAGAGAAATTGGCTTCAAAACCCTAGGAGAGGGAAATGAACTTGCCAAGGCACAACTGAAGCATGAACAAGATGTAAAATGACTCATTAGACACTGAGATGATAATCAAAACCATATGAATGATGATAGACTCAGCTGAATGATGACATGGATTGACATTTGGGCAATTTTAGGAGTTAAGGCAAACCCTAGACCTAATGCCTAGTGACCAAATTTTGCTTGAAAACTCTTTGAAATGACAAAATTTGACCTTAACACTCTGAAACCACTTTGTAAGAACATATTTGATCATTGGAGGAAGGCTGGAAATACTGACACTAACAGGTCAAACACTTGGAAGAAACACGCTTCTCTTGCAACTCATTTCTCTTCAGTGGCGACTCCAGTTGAAGGAACTCAATCGTTTCATGTGCATGTTGAATATGCACTCGAATGTCAGCAAGAGTGGTTTTGTTGATGTTCACCATGTCACCAGGTAATGATAACATTAAATTGTTAATAATTTGGGAAAATTGAATGTGCGTCGCCATGTTTCCTTGTTTACTGTAGAAGTCGTGCTTGAAAATTGCGCACTTTAGTTGATCACTGAAATGACAGGTTCGCTTGTACTATTCGTTGAATGTTGATGCTTTAAACACTTTCTTGAATTGTTGACTTGACACTCACTTGATGACTATCACTTTTCTTGAAAGGAACTTTATGAATGCTGTAATGAACTTTACACAGGCTCGCTTGTTGTGTGTTGAACTGTCGCACTTGATTTGGTTTTAACAATTGATTGTTTGAAATCACACTTGCTTTCTTGCACGCTCTCTTGCTTGGTTGTTTGAATGACACACTCACTTTCTTTGTTGTTTGAATGACACACTCAATTTAAACATTGGCTTGATTTGATGCTCACTTGAACTTGCTTGATTGATTACTGACACTTGTGATTTCTTGAATGTACTCACTGAATGTGATGATTTGTAAAAAAAGGAAGTATGTCGAACACTGTCAAAAATGCACCCAAGTGACAAATGACAAGTTCAATCTTGATGACTAAGTTAAATACTTACTTGACTTACTGTATTCACCTTAACAAGTCAAATGAGGGTGTCGGTTACAACCGAAAATGCACCTGTACAATTCAAAAAAATGTTTACCTGTAAGTGATACAAAAAGTGTTGATGATGTTGATGTTGTCTTGGCTTGAAATGCTTGATTTTGTAGTGTCCTTAACTTGATAGCATGAATTAGATGTTTTGAAATGTTGTTGTAGAATATTACTTTTATCAAGTCGATGATGTGACACTTTGAGCTTATGAACTTAATTGATTATGGGAGCTTTAATTTCAGGAGATTGATCGATGACTTGTATATGTAAACTTTTCTTTTGTGCATGTAGTTGTTTTGTTGAAGTATAAAAAGAGCGTTTTACAAACTCAACACAAGTCATGCAAACACATCCATGACACAGTGTGAACTATGATCCCCTTAATCAATTTTGGGCGGATCTAGGACACAAACACCACAAAAAATATGTATTTATTTAATAGTGAATTACATCAACCTTCCCCTTCACAACATCATGAATGAAAATTTGCAAACAATGAGAATGCTACGCTTCCATAGCCCCTTCAAGAAACTTGTCTTCAAAAATAAAAGTACGCTCTGCTAATTTTTCTTCAAAATACAATAAGGAGCTTCCCTTTTAAAAATTCTTCACTTATCACCCCAAAATTACAAAATATGCCCAAAATTCCATTTCACAAAATCAATTATGACTACAACACAAAAATTTAGAAATACTCCTTATCACTCCAAATAAAAAATATGCATCTTATGACATTTCGATATGCATCATCTGCACACCATTACGATCTGCCTCAAAGCTATGTGCATAAATAGAATGTGAAAGATCAAAATCCCCAAACATTCAAGGATTACAGTGGGGGTAGGCCTTATCCCAATTGCAGATCCCAGCTATAGGAGGACCAACGACACAATAAATCTCCCGATTCTACATTAGAGTTGACCACATGAGTGATGGTGGGCTGACACTGCGATGTGCACATCTCTCGATCCATTACAACAGTTATAAAGGCGGGCTGCTCACAAGCACGAGGAGCAGAGGAATCTTTTTCTGATATGTTAAAAGATATTGCTCTTTTGACATTGGTATTGTTAGATCTCTTCACATTCGGCTGAGAAAGATGAGAGGCCTCTGGAGAAGCAAAGCCTAGCATTCCGGGAGACAAAAAAAAAGGGGACATAATGGGTACAGTAGAAACTCCCGCAAATCGTAGAGATTTCTTATTGATAGGGCTATTTATATTAGATTTCAGTATGGATTTAACAATTGGTGTTTTGACAGTAGAGGACACATCAGAATCTATTTTCAAAGCAATAGAATGACGAGTAACCCTTGGTGTTGCAGGGGAGAAATGACCCTCAGATATAGGCGAGTTTGGATTCTTGGACTTGACATAGTTTTGAAAGGTGTGCTTAAATCAATAGTACCATCAGCGACATGGTTTGGGTTAGGTGCCTTAGACTAAGAATAGATTTGAGGGGTAGCACATTGCTCATCGTGATGAGCTAAATACTCCAATTGAAACCATTCAAAGAGATAATCAAAGAATTACCCAATTTCATTGATCTATGGCATCTGCAGGAGAATACAATGGATTTCCTTATAGCCATGGAAAATACAATGAATGGATCCTCATGAAACCCGTCACTACCCTTGAGAGCTGCTGATTTCATTTGTCTATTTTCTACTCCCCTAAACACATACGTCTCATTTCAATTACAGTACCCAGTATCTATTTCACTTTTCAACAGTCCCTCTTATAGATACATGACATAATATATATATATATATATATATATAATATATATATATATATATATATTATATATATATATATATATATATTTCAGAGATGGAAGAGTCCATCAAGTGGAAAGAAAGGCTACAGGCGATGCGATTGGAAGCTGCTTGAAATGCCGACAACAACAAATAACAACATCAAGAAATATCACATTCAGTATCTGGGCTTCTCACCAATCCTTTCAATGAACTATCATTGCCATCTTCATCACCTCAACACCCTCCCAGGTTTGATTATTACACAGACCCATTAGCTGTTTTTTCTGGTAGCAAGAGAAAGGGAAGAATCAACAACAACAACACCACTGCCACCATCAATAATAGCAATGATAATAGCTTCGATACCACATGAAGAAGAATCACACAGCAATAAAACCATTTTCACAACAAATTAACACACACATATTAAACTGGCGGAGAAGGCAGAGAGCCATCATATGGTCTCTCATGCTCATGCAATTCACTCTTATTCAAATAATTTAATAATACATTTAAATACATGAGCAAGTGGTCTTAAGATAGTGCGTCTATATTAGACTCACTTGGTTGAGACAATTTCTAAATTTACACACTAATTTAGGAGAGCTAGTTGGAGAGAATCTCTCAACTAGAATCCTTGGTTTGAGGAATTCTCATGATTTTATTTATTTAATTTAATAATTGGATTTATTATTTATTTTTAAGAGAGTGAGGCTAAGAACCTATTGGCATACTAACCTCAATATCCACATAAAATATTTTCGTCATAGCTTGGCTTTGTTTCAGAAACAAATAACAACAACAAGTCAATCCCTCCTCACACCTAACTAGTTTTTAATAAAATTAAATATTTTTGTCTGAAAATAATTTCAACTTATACTATGATTTCAAACCATGTCTATTTTTTTTCACATACAATATTTCAACTCAAATCTCCTACCACAAATTATTTTCTCGTTAAATTTTATGGTATACATGACAATGCTAATATCCTTATGCAATTTCACCATAGAATTCAATATAGACCCCCACAAAACCATGCCTATAATCTCATTCAATGGAAAATAGCAATCTCTCTATACAATTCACACACATTTGAGACACTTCATCCAATTTCTGAATCTTCTTCAATATTTTAAAATTTTAGTATACACTGATTTAATTGTATTAACTGATATATTTGACTCATAATTGAATGTACATCCATTTTGGAAAAAGGTTAATACCATTAACTTCAATTTTGTAATGTAACACACAAACCTGGATGAGAGAAAGTATACTTGACTCGATTGGAACAATTAACCGACATTTATAAGCTTTGATTTTAGAGTGTTTGTTCCATATTGAGAGGCCATGCTAATTTCCCACTACATTACATTTAAGAAAATAGAAAATAATGGTTCCTATACAAGAGTTTTATTTATCTCTTGGATATGTTATAATAATTTGGCCAACAAGGCTTCATACCTATTGGCTTATCAACCTCAGTATCGACCCAAAACCTTTCTTTATAACTTAGCTTGGCTTCAAAAAACAATAAAGACAATAAATCACTGTGTTTTCACATGTTCCCAATTTTTATTGAAAAAACAATTTTGTATTGAAAGGATTAGAAGTCATGGTACACTTTCAAACAATGTGTACATTTCTTCATCAAGAAGCTTAAACTCCAACATGCAATGATACAAACAAATAGTTATCCATCTATGTTTTTAATTTGGTTAATACAATATAAATCAACTACATTTCTGTTCTATATTACTGCATAAATTTTCTAAATAGAATTAAAACTACTAACAATTATGGCTTGGTTCAAGAATCTTATCTTTATTCACTGTAGTCTAATGGCTATCCATTCTATTAAAAAAAAAAACAGAAATATAGGGTGGAGTGAGCATCAGAGACAGATGCCCTGAAACATGATATTTAACCTCCAAGATATGATTATATTAAATGTAGGGACCAACCCTATAATTTGTTTTTGACAAATACTAAAAATACAACCATAAAAATAACATTGGGAACTCAAAAATCATTAAGCAATATATAAAAATTTCTTGAAATTCTCTTTATTGAACATATCATCTAATTTACATGTTGTTAACAAAAACCATAATGAAGTCATACAAAAGAATACTATAACGACAGATACCATTGACAAGGAGATGAAATTCAAACTTCAATTGCCACTATTTTCCTTCCTTCTTTGTCGGTCGCCTCCAAGTGCGAATGTCGATGTGCTTAATCTGAATGCAATGACCCACTAGTTGACCTTCGAACCTACTCATTGGGTACTCTCCTTCCCCATGGACCCCCGAGCTGCAATGCGGTTGTACAATGGAGGAATGTATTAGCTAGTAGAGGAGATCACACCTTGGCTCAAGATTCCCCTCTCTAAAGTCCTCTACCTCACCAAACTCACTATATCTCATAGTCACTACTCTAACATAGTCTCATCCATCCAAAAATAGGGTAATCAAAAGTCCTTTCTCCCATGGCTTGCCCCTTCTTTTATAGGAGTCCTCATAGGTGACACTTGGCATTTCATGCATAATTGATTATTTTTTATAATTCAATAGTTTGATTATTCACCCACCCATGTGTCACTCTTTCATCAAGGATCTCCAAAATTATTTACTTGAATTTTAATTTAAAAATAATATTTTTCCTCACCTCAAAAAGATTCCTATTTCTTCTCCTAGTTGTCTCTTGACCACCCTTTTTTACTCGTTAATTTGTGTTCATTACTAAAGTCAATTGATGAGTCAAGATTTGATCCCCTATCTACTTTGTAATTTAACTCAAGTTATCTCTTAGATGGATATTCTTATGTTGGTTGTTTCCGCATGGAGGCTCTCTATATTTCCCTAAAATTTAACTTATTAATCTTATTTTAATTCATCATCCCCTTCTCTTAATTAGGTTTAACTATTTTATGATTAATATTTATCCTTATATTTATGTCCCTCATTCCCCTTTTTACCTAATTAAACTACATTATCTACCTAATATTTTCCAACATGAGAAGGGTGGATATTTTAAGGCAAAATATTTTACTTCTTCCTATGATCCTTTTAACCCAAGTTTTATTCTTGATTTAATTACCTCGGTTTCTAACATCATCTATCCTTGATGTGAATTTACCTCATTTTCATTTCTTGATTATATTTATTAATTTTTTTATTTTTAATAATTCCAAGCCTACCAAGTTTGGTTGTGCCCTTCAAGAACATCCCTTGAAGTTCCAAGTGTGCCATGCCTAATAGTTTATTTTTGATGCCAAGGGTGCCAAGTTGGTCGTGCCCTTCAAGAAATTCCCTTGAATTTCTAAGGGTGCCATGCCACTTAACCTTCAAGCATTCAGTGGCTACGAGGGGAAAGTATAGGTGCAACGACAGAGACCCTATCATCTCTTATGTTGCCCACTATAGTGAAAATAATGATGTCGGGGCTCAAGGAATCCACCTTTATGTGCACCCCCAATAAAATCCTCATGAGCGACCCAAATTTGGGTCCTGCCCTCATGACACCATGATCTTCAAGGCAAATGTGGTTCAAGCTTTCTAGCCCAAGTCACGAAGGGAGTGCTAATGGGTGAGATTAGGGGCACTGTCCCACCCCTCCCATGCAGTTCCATCCGATTGTACAACCCCATCACCCATATGTGAGTCATTTGGCCAAGAAACTAATATGTGCCTACAACCACTAACATATCACTAGAAAACATATATATAGCAGGTTTCAAAATTGAATTAGAATTTCAAAGGTAAAATAATATAAATTTCCATCAAACCAAGTGTCATTAACTCATTATATGCGAGTGCCTCTGGTGATTTCCTTCCATACTCAATAGTCATCAGTAGCAAGTTTTCTCAGTGTTAGTCATTGTCATAATAGAATCATTAACATCACCTAGTCATTCACATCATAGTTCATTGTGAACTAGAACTAACGCAAGTAGGTAACAAAGGGGACACATCCATCATGGTTATCATCACAATAACATCAATGGAAACATACATATCCATCAAATCTATCAACATCATAAAATTAATAGAAAACATACCTATCCATAAAGGCTATCATCATCATGATATCAATAGAGAGCATACATATCCTTTATTGCTATCATCATCATAAATTCAATAGAGAACATACATAAACATCACAACCACTAATAATAGAGTCATGTGTCTGGATCCTCAACTTGAGGTCCTCAAAGAATAAAGTGTGGAACTTAGGGCTAAATAAATGTTAATGTCATATCATTGTCAGTCGACTAGAGCAGGGCACTACATACACCCCCTCTTAATACTAGACTTCATCTCAAGGTCCTTGGAATAGGTAAGGAAAATAATGATGCATCTCCTCGGCATCCTTCCAAGTAGCTAAAATGGGACTATAATTGTCCCACTGGAGCTTAACCTGGTCCACTAATGCTCAGTCCTCTAGTCAATCCCAATTGAGAGGTGTTCGGCAAGGTCTTTCGTATAAGAACCCAAATGGCACCATCTTGATGGAACTATGATAACTATAATTGTAAGAAAATTCCATGAGGGGTAAAAACTTTTCCAATCTCTTTTATTGGTCCATCACATACATCCGAAGCATGTCTTAGAAGATTTGATTAGTCCTTTCTATCTTCCCATCTATCTTAGGGTGATAAGCAATGCTGAATTTCAACTAGGTTCCTAAGGCTTCTTGGAAACTGGTCCAAAACCTTCCTGTAAACATTGTTCCCATATGAGATGTGATCTTCCTAGGCACTCCATACAATCTCATAATCTCAGCAGTAAAAGCTGTGGCTATTTCCAATGCCTTATATGTAGTCTTAACTGGTATGAAATGGGCTCTCTTGATCAATGTGTCCACCACTACAAATATGGAACCATGTCTTCTTGAGGTGATTGGTAGTCTCACAATGAAGTCCATTGATATAACTTCCCATTTTGATTGTGGTATCTCATGGGGTTGGAATAATCTTGTTGTATGTTTGTGTTCAACTTTTACTCGTTGACACTCTAAGCATATTGCTACCAAGTTTATGATGTCCTTCTTCGTGCCTTTCCAAAAGAAGAGTGGTTTTAGGTCTACACTCATCTTCTTAACACCAAGGTGTACCATGTATACTATGTGATGTGATTCATTCAAGGTCAACTGGCGTATATCTTCATTTGGTGGTGCATATATCCTTCCCTAAAATCATAGTAGCCCATCATTATCAAGGGATTATTCTTCATATTTTGGGACCCTCATCTCATCCTCCCTCAAAATTTTGCTAACCTCTTGGTACTAGGTGTCTTAAATTGTAAATCAAGTAGTTTCTCCTCAAATTTGTATTTAAGGAAATCATTGAAAATATCCAAGGCCTCCTACTTAAAGCATCAACCACCCTATTTACCATTCCTTTTATGTAAGTGATATCAAAATCATATTCACTAATTAGCTCAGACCATCGTCCTTGTCTTGCATTTAAGTGGTCTTTAGTGAATATGTGTTGTAGCCCACAATGGTCAGTCCTAAGATCAAACTTCCTTCTTGGAAGGTAGTGTCTCCAAATCATTAGTTCATAAACAATTTCTACCATTTCTAAATCATGGGTTGTGTAGTTTTCTTCGTGGGTTCTATGTTTCCTTGATGCATAGGCTATCACTCTTCCTTCTTAGAGAAATAAAGCAATTAGTAGTTCCTGGATCTATTAAAATGACAAAACTCATACAATCAATCTACTCAAATAGTATGCTTAGACCACATCATGTCATGTAAATGGTAGAGGTGGTTGGTAGCATTATCATAACATAAGCTGAGGATGTCATTAATAAACAGAGAGAGAATAAGTTTCTAATTTTTTATGATTTCAATATTCGAAGTACCAAAAACCCTAATATAATAATAAGCATTGGTAAATATTGTGTTATATAGCATACCACTAGAATAGGGTAATTATTATATTATGTGCATGTATGATAGGGATACCAATTCGAAATAATAATTAATTTGGGCTTACATTAATGGTTATTTATATATAATTTCTTATATAGCTAAAAGTGTATGATATGACACAATGTTATACCTTAGTATATAAGTTATCTAAGAACAAGTATTAATAATGAAATAATATATCATTATTTATATGGAAAAATAATTAAATAATTAAAAAAATTGTAATGATTCTACCATGAAACATAAATGACTAGAATAGTGCAAGAGCTATTTGAGATATTATTTATATTCAGGTAAAAAAGCATTTTTACCGATAGTTATTGCCCACCATTATTTATGCAAAGTATTTTTTTAATAAGAGATATAATAATTGTTTACCTGTTTTTCTTTAACATGGTTGTTTTCTTGTTTTCTTGAATGCAACAAACTCTTTTTGTAAAAAATTACTACACTAAGGCAATCAATGCAACTCAAAATTTCATTTTTTTTTTTTATTGGAAATTTCTTGGACATTAACCTATTCAATTTTTTATCCTTAAATTTGTTATGAAATATAAATAAAAGAGAAACAACAATAGAGTATTTATTTCAACAAAATCCAATCTAAAAATAGTAGTTTTCAGCTGATTTCGTCGAACTTTTATTAAATATTAACAAAAAGAAATCTTCCTATAAATGAAGTCAAAATGTGGAAAGAAAAACTCAAAAACTAGAACCTTACATATTACTCTATGGAAAAGAATCACATTAAATCACTCTTTTGTTTAAACCCTGTCATTTATTCCTCCATTGTGGCCAAACCGGAAGCAGGCTCTATCCGACAAGGCTATCTCTAATGTTGTCTCTAACAAGTCAAGGGACTGGAGAGTGCATACATCTCAGAGACCAATACACTTTGAGAGTGTTAATAGGTACACTTTTTTTTAGAATGTTAATAGGTACACTTTTATAAAAAAATGGATATGTTTAATAATTAAATATGTGTTTCATAAGTCACATTTCAATACTTGTTTTATAAATTTTGTTTTAAATTCAGTTTACATGGTCATACAATACACACGATAATTTTTTTTTTTAACAATAATATTTCAAATAACTAGATAATAGTATCTTCTTATTTCCTAGAAAATAAGGCAGACACTGAAGCAACACAATTCCAAAGCAAGAGCAAGAATTATATTATTATAACCAACCACAACAAAAAGAATATGAAGAAAAATCCCTTTCATAATCCAATGCCTAGACGTTTGATAATCCAATGTACATTGGAATACAATTTTCAATGCACGATGTCATAGTATACCATGTATTTAATACCCAAAAAGAATGAAAAAAAAACAATACAATAATTTCAAACCCTA
The DNA here is from genome assembly GCA_000404065.3 of Pinus taeda. Taxonomy (NCBI): domain Eukaryota; kingdom Viridiplantae; phylum Streptophyta; class Pinopsida; order Pinales; family Pinaceae; genus Pinus; species Pinus taeda. The sequence goes on from APFE030560475.1 coordinate 53,886, forward strand.
AAATTATGATACGAAAAACCATAATATAATATAAGTAAACTCAAAAACTGAACTGGTAATGCAATGAAACCCCTTCCAGTAAAGAATCACATTAAATCACTTTATTTTATTTTTATTCATTTCTCCCTAACAACACCTTTCTATTTGACAGTATGCAATATATTTTGTCCCATATTGATAATGCCATTTAGTATGGGGAGGATGTTGATGTCAAGGTTGAGGCTTTTGATCCTGAAAATGCAGATTGTGAGTGAGACTTTCTATGGACATGGCCGAGCATATGAGAATAGTCTTCAAGTGCAACAAAAAGAATCACGCAGATTTCATTTAGGGGCGAAGATAGAGCCACTGATTGAGTCAAGGGAGCCAAGGTCTTGAAGTTTCTACAGAATGATTTACTGCCCTTGACTATGGAACCTATGGTTGAGCGAAAGGAATTAATCAATGTAAGCACCGATGATATTACAGTGAAGAAGACCGAGGATAATAGTACTGAGAAATCCATGATAGATGAAATAGAACTGGATATCTCATCTTTTCATTTTAGAAAAAAATGATTCAAAAACTAAAGGAACAAACTTAGAAATATAAAAAATATTTTTCTGGTAATCCACAAATATGATAAGGCTTGAGTCCATTGTTGTTTAACGCTAGGGGTTTCAGAATGGCATATAATTTCTGCGTAAATTTTTTATTTTATTTTTTTATTTTTTTTTTTTTTTTTTTTTTTATTACAGATGTAAAGGATTTCAAAAGAAGCACTAAGATTTAGTGCCTTCACATTCAATAAATTGAAGGGAATCTTGTTAGAGGGTTTGGGGCCATTGTTCTCACCGCATAAATCAATTTACTGGGCTTATATTCATATTGAGAAGGGTTTTTATCAGTTTTCTCACTGCATATTCAGATCCGAGGTTTTATATTTTTGCTGCAAGCCTTCGAGGATTCTAAATTAATTGCTTCTAAAATCATAAGCTAACCGTTTGATGTTTGCAGCAATTAACAAATTTTCCAAGGATAGTTATTCTATTAAATTTTGGCATAAAAGGATTTTATTTTGTGGCTGATATATTTTTTCCACATGCTTTTAAGGCTTGTTCTTTGTTGTGGGTTTTATATGCACTAATCCTTATGATTTTCAATGAGAAAATAAGGTTTTGAAGGGATTTATATTTGCAAATTTGTCATAAAGTTTCACCTTTTTTTAGATTTGGCCCCATATAACACAAATTTCTGTGAAGATGACAAGGTTTGAGCTCATTTTATTTTTTATTTTTTTCTTTTTTCTTTTTTCTGCTAGTGAAGAGCCTTAGAGGTTATTTTCTTTATCTGGTGCAAAGGGAAATCTAAGGAGGATTTGACACTCAAATTCAGAAGGGAATCGAAATCAGAAGCTTACAAAAAGTTCCCTTAAAATTCAAATTTAAAATTTATATAATCGGTTTTCTAAAGCTAGTCACATTCTTTTATAGTTAATTCTTGCTAAATATCAATCCTGGGTTAATTGTTGGTGAATGTTGATATAATGTGATATTTGGCGAGGATTTCTTCATTGCGAAATTTCTGTGAATAACTTTTATCTTGCAGAGAGAGTGGTATATTATAAAATAGACCCAAAAAAAGGTGATAAAAATGGAAGTGCTATAGTACTCTCCAAGACCTTTGCTTTTAACATCCTTTCTTGAGATTGAATTCTCTTTGGAATATTCATATAGGAGTTGGATAATATAACCATTATCAATAAAATTAATTTTTTTTGGAGTAATACATGACAAATATTTGTTTTAACGCAGCAAACTTATTAACCAAGCTAGAACTAGATAAATAATTTAGAACATCCAAATAGAAGATGCATCAACAATAACATAAAGTAGGTCATCAATACCTTCAAGGAAACTATGCTTCCACCCTGCAAGCTTTCAGTATATCGAATATTATGCGAAGTTGAACAACCATATCAGATGATATTGTAGCAATGTGGAGATGTGTAGGCTCACTGAACAAATCATAGTTTCAAATCCATATATGTTAGCACCAAACAACCATTGGATTTCTCCTTATCCTGATGATGATGCTAAGGCGGTATGGAGGACAATCAGTTGAAGATGGAAGTTCTTGAATTTAAATCAAAGTTTTGTGAGAAGACACAAGAACTTATTCATGGAGACTTACATATTGGATCAGTTATGGTAAGAAGTAGCTCAACTCAAGTTATAAATCCATAATTTGCCTTTTATGGACCAATGGGTTTTGATATAGGTGTTGTTATTGGAAATTTAATTCTTGTGTTCTTCTCACAAGATGGCCATGGAAACTATGAGAACCAACGCCATGAATATTAACAATGGATTGTTAAACTCATAAAAGAAACATGGAACCTTTTTGAAGTGAAGTTTATTTATTTATGTAATGCAAACATAGAACACTGTGGAGATGTTTATCTAGAAGTTATATATAATAATATTGAGTTTAGATTGCTCATGCCGCAAAAGTATAGAAAAGATCTATTTCATGACAATCCATGGATTTGGTGCTGTAAAAATGATTAGGAGAATTGTTGGGTAGCTCATGTAGAAGATATGAACAAAACTAATCATGCATGCATGGGCCCATAGGTCTCAAGGGTTTAACATGGCTCTAATATCAAGTGTAGGGACCAAGCCTATAAAAATAATTTGACAAATACTAAAAAATACAACCATAAAAATAAGATTGGGAACTCAAAAATAATTAAGAAATATATAAAAATTTCTTGAAATTCTCTTTACTGAAAATATCATCTAATTTACATGTTGTTAACTAAAACCATAATGAATTCATACAAAATAATACTATGACAAAAAATACCATTCACTAGGAGACGAGATTCAAACTTGACTTAGCGCTATTTTCCTTCCTTTGTTGTCGGTCGCCTCCAAGTGTGAATGTTCATGTGCTTAATCCGAATGCAATGACCCACCGGTTGACCTCCCAGCCTACTCCTTGGGTACTCTCCTTCCTTACGGACCCCCGAGCTGCAATGGGGTTGTACAATGGAGGAATGTATTAGCTGGTAGAGGAGAGCACACCTTGGCTCAAGAGTCCCCTCTCTAATGTTCTCTACCTCACCAAACTCATTATAGCTCATAGTCACTACTCTGACATAGTCTCATGCATCCAAAAATAGGGTAATCAAAAATCCTTTCTCCCATGGCTTGCCCCTTATTTTATAGGAGTCCTCATAGGTGACACTTGGTATTTCATGCATAATTAATTATCTTTTATAATTCAATAGTTTTATTATTCAGCCACTCATGTGTCACTCTCTCATCAAGGATCTCCAAAATTATTTACTTAAATTTTAATTTAAAAATTATATTTTTCCTCACCTCAAGAAGATTCCTATTTCTTCTCCTAGTTGTCTCTTGATCCCCCTTTTTTACTCCTTAATTTGTGTTCATTACTAAAGTCAATTGATGAGTGAAGATTCGAACCCCTATCTACTCCCTAATTTAACTCAAGTTATCTCTTAGATGGATATTCTTATGTTGGTTGATGCCACGTGGAGGTTCTCAATATTTCTCTAAAATTTAATTTATTAATATTATTTTAATTCACCACCACCTTCTCTTAATTAGGCTTAACTATTTTAGGATTAATATTATCCTTACATTATGTCCCTCATGCCCCTTTTTACCTAATTAAACTACATTATCTACCTAATATTTTCCAACATGGGAAGGGTAGAGTTTTTAAGGTAAAATATTTTACTTCTTCCTATGATCCTCTTTACCCAAGTTCTATTCTTGATTTAATTACCTCGGTTTCTAACATCATTTACCCTTGATGTGAATTTACTTAATTTTCATTTCTTGATTATATTTATTAATTTATTTATTTTAATGATTCCAAGGCTACCAAGTTTGGTCATGCCCTTCAAGAACTTCGCTTGAAGTTCCAAGGTTGCCATGCCTAACAACTTTTTTGTGATGCCAAGGGTGCCAAGTTGGTCGTTCCATTCAAGAAATTTCCTTGAAGTTCCAAGGCTGCCACACCACTTTTGCTTCAAGAATGCAATGGCTACGAGGGGAAAGTATATTTGCAACGACAGAGACCCTATCATCTCTTATGTTACCTGCTATAGTGAGACTAATGGTGTCAAGGATCAAGGAATCCGCCTTTATGCACACCCACAGATAAAATCCTCATGAGTGACCCAAATTTGGGTCCTGCCCTCATGACATCATGATCCTCAAGGCAAAGGTGGTTCAACCTTTCTAGCCCAAGTCATAGCGAGAGTGCTAATGGATGATATTAGGGACACTATCCCACCCCTCCCATGCAATTCCATCCAATTGTACAATCCCATCACCCATATGTGAGTCATACATCCAAGAAACTAATTTGTGCCTGCAACCACTAACATATCATCAGAAAGCATATATATAGCAGGTTTCAAAATTGACTTAGAATTTCAAAGATAAAATAATATAAATTTTCATCAAACTAGGTGTCATCAACTCATCATATACGAGTGCCTCTGGTGGTTTCCTACCATACTCAATAATCTTCAGTAACAAGGTTTCTCAGTGTTCGTCATTGTCATAATAGCATCATTAACATCACCTAGTCATTCGCATCATAGTTCATTATGAACCAAAACTAATGCAATTAGGTAACATAGGGGACACATCCATCATGGCTATCATCATGATAACATCAATGGAAACATACATATCCATCAAAGCTATGAACATCGTAACATTAATAGAAAACATACCTATCCATAAAAGCTATCATCATCATGACATCAATAGAGAGCATACATATCCTTTATTGCTATCATCATCATAAATTCAATAGAGAACATACATAAACATCACAACCACTAATAATAGAGTCATGCTTCTGGATCCTCAACCTGAGGTGCTCAAAGAATAGAGTGTGGGCCTTAGGGCTAAATAAATGTTAATGTCATATCACTGTCAGTCGACTAGAGCGGGGCACCACATTAAATATTATCCCACATTGAGGGCACAGATGAATGTTGAAAAAGGAGGAAGTATAGATAAAAGAAGAGGAAATTATATGAATCATAGAGCTGTGTGGTCAACAAGGAGAACTATTTTTTTTCCTTTTACTAAAGAATACCACGTGTTGGCCACTCTTAGTGGCATATGCCAATTTTTGGAGTCTTCCATTCCCCAAGAATGGAGGCCAACAATTCTTAAAACTAAAACAATTTTTGGAGTTCAATTCCCTAAGAATGGAGGCAAACAATGCTTAACCCTAAAATGAAATGGTTCGATACAATTCTAAACCTAAAATGGAATGGTTCGATTACATACGCCTATATTCACAGAGCCCCTTACATTTATTAAAATTTGAGGCTAGTAACATTGTAAAGATAAATTTGATTTCTAGAAAATGAAAGTTGTCAATGCCTGCCCCCAAATCGAGTTAGACATAAACAATGTTTTCATATTTGCTTTGCTTAAGTAGTAACTAGTCATCGCATACTCATGGGTGGTCTTGATGTGTACTACTTCCAATCATAAATGAGATTGAAATTAGACGAGGTTATGCATGGAAGGCCATGGATTTGTACTACTTTCAATATGAAATGAGATTGAAATGAGATGAGGTTGTGATTGAGGCATGATAAGTGCACTAGTTTTGATCCTCTATTTTGTATCCTCTGTTAGTGACTAGAACAAATGGATAATTAGAGGTAAATCCTCTCTTAAAATCAGAGGCGTTTGATATTGGTCACACACTCCAATTACAATTTTGTGCATCTTTTGTAGAGGTATATCCTCTGTTAGTAACTATAATAGAGGGAAAATCAGAGGTGTTTGATATTGGTCACTCTCTAATTACAATTTTGCACATCTTTTTGAATTGCTTTTGGCTCCCAACTAAAATACCCCACATATTTTTTAATTGGATTATAGAACACCCAAATCAAAGTGTATTATTATCTTCATGGGTGTATCAAAGAAGAGTGTATTCTTTTACTTGTCTTTTCGAGTAGTTTCAATTCCATCAAATTGGTCTAACAGTTTTCCTCCCAACTGAAAATCCCAACCAGATTTTTAATTGGATCAAGGGAAAAGATCAGCAGAATACAGGCGCCTTGTATCCATGCTCCTTTCACTGTGCATTCTTTTACTATTGATCACACTGTCCCATGTACATCCATTCCATAGATATCCATAATGTCTTTTAAGGTTCCATACATGTGGCATGGTGCCTTTGCAATTAAAAAATAAAATAGAAATAACTTGAAAATACCTGGACACATAAAAATAAGATGGAGATAACTTGAAGAGAATTAAAAACGTAAATATATTTAGTTTTTACCGTTTAGATTGTTTTTTTATAGGGGCTTATGTTTCTTTACAACTATTCCAATTCATTTTTGAACTATCTTTGAGGTTGGGAACTTATAGGGTAGTAGAACGCTGACATTAAGTACTCCAAATTGAATGCAAGTAGCTGTTGTGCTTTTAGGAAATCTTTTCTTCTTGCATTGAAAAAATTACATGCTAAAATCGAAGCTCTTGCTCGCTGCACTTACATTTTACATGGGCATTTCAAGATCCCAATTTTGTTTAACTTGTGAATGCTATATGGATAAGATAAAATAATATTGCAAGATAAGTCACATTGTTGAGTAAATGTGACTCAGAGAACTACCAAAGAAAATAATAATAACAAGTGACTAGAGAAATAACTCTATTATATGGGAACTATTCCTTAGAGGTGGGAAATCTGTTCCAATGGTTCTTGCGCTCCTAGAAGATTCGAAACTATATGGGAACATTCCTTTTTCAATGGTAGCTGCAATGGGAGCTTGGGAAAGTTCTGGGAGCTTTGAAGACTGTTTTTTTGGAGTTCCCACATTCCCTGGGGTTGGGGAATACAAAGCAAGTAGACAAATATGTTGAACTGCCCACAAAACATGAGCGTTTGTTGAAACCTTCATAGGAAGAAGGGCCAAAGACATCCTTAACACTGATATTCTTAATTGAGAAACTAGAGCAATCTCTTAATGAGTTAAGGAATCGTGTGACATCTCAATGTAAAGGCGATATCTGGGATGTCATGTTGATGAGTATTTTTTTGGTTATTTATGTATATGTATCGCAGAAGATTGTGTGCATATTGTATGTGGTAGTCAATGCATAACTATTAGAGTTGTTTTTACTTTTTTCTCATAAGAATAACTAGAGAAACATAGGTAAAATTGTTCGCTTGCATTTTTAAGGAATATTGTTTCAAATACTAGTCATGTGTTAGAGAAATGATAATGAATTTGAGATTTTAATATTTTATATATATAGAAGAGACTTAGGGAGAGAGACACCCGGAGAATATATTTATATATAAGAGAGATTATATATTTAAAATTATTTTAATATTTGAAATATTTTGATTTGATATTAGTTTTGATTATTTATAAATTATATAATTAAAAATTATATTTTTTATTTCTATATTTTAATTTTTTTGTTATATAATATTACCATTCTTGATTATCCATTTCCTATCAATTTTGGGGAAACCTCTAGCCGTTCCCGACACCTGTACTCAATTTCTTGATCCCACGTTTCAGAAACTCATACAACATAGAGAAATATGTTTAAATATTTTAAAAAGGCCACATTCATATGTTCCCACATTCTAGAAACTCATGCAACATAGAAAAAACATTCATTATGAAAACTATGAAAACATAAAAGAAATTTAACTATAGATATTTCCTCCAAATTGACACAATAAGTTGACAAGAAAATCCTTAAGCTTATCACCAAGTGGAAAGATCATGCCCACTAGATGGGTGCAAAACTGATTAACTCAAAGTTGAGGTAGGATGACAGCGAGAGGCTCTGTGGCTTCGAGCCCACCACATGACATTGTGATTAGGTATGGAATTTTTTCAATTGGAAGGATTTCATTATCGTGGGTGCAACCAAACCCAACTACAGTAATAGTTATCTATGATCGAACCTTCCTATGATCAAGATGGCTATGGTGCTTCCCACTTTCAACTATTAACATTGTATTGAGCCAGGTTGTTGACATATGAGCATACTGATCGGTACATTTTATAGACATGAGAGGTGTGAAGGACCTACATGAACTATCTTACTGCACTAATGGAATATGGTAGATCTAGACAACAATCAGTGCCAACCCATCCAATTGAAAGACAAATGGATAGATGAACCGAGGTGTGTGGGAACACCCTATGCAAAGCAAACATCATAAGCATAGGAAGTCTCACAGATGCATTGACGAAGGCCTTAAATGATACTCTAACTCCAACATTAAGAAATACCGATAGTTTTGTGTTATGGTTTCGAGAGAAAAATCAATGAAGAAAAAAACTAATAACAAGCTCAAATAGTAGGGTTAGTCATGTGACAAGCTTACCCGTTCTGCATCGTTAGATTTCATTGCTAATCCAAACAATCAAAATTACATAAAATGACACTTCAGGTGAAGGTGACTTAATGGTCATGAGGTCACCCTTATACCATTTAATGATGTTTATAGTGCAGACAAGCATTTAACGCTTAGGATATATGGCATGTGAACCTGCGTCATTCCTTGGGCACTGGAGCCAAGGATGGGGTGGCGGGGTGAGCTAAGAAAGGAAGTTTATACACAAGCCTAATGTTAACTATGTAAAAACCAAAAAGAAATTAATATGATCTTAAACCTTAGCAACCATTGGTTGCTATATGTGAGCTACAATGACATAATAAGAGAAAAATTTGTAATACATTGAACTCTCAATATGAAATTTATATTTGATATTTAGAAATTAATAATAATTATAATTAAAAAAATGGAATATGAATTATAATTAAAATATTTTAATATGTAACATTAAGTAACAAATGAACGTGAAGTTGGGAGAGGACCTATGCAATGGCCAGGGTTCTTACACACATTCAGGCTGCCAAATGTAAGGATTCTGGACACCACATATCTCCACAATGGTATGATATTGTCCACTTTGGGCTTAAGCCCTCATGGATTTGCTTTTGGATTTACCCCAAAAGGCCTCATACCAATGGAGAAATTTGTCCATCCTTATATACCCATGATCCTTCCCACTTTTAGTCAATGCGGGACTTTGGTCGTATACCCAACAATCCTCCCCTCGAACAAAAGACCATCGAGCCTCCCCTCAAACAATTATCCATCCATCCACTCTCTACCAACCAGGATTCTCCACTCCAATGCGTTGGAAGCACATGCGTTACATGGAACACCACCTGACTCGAGAGCTTGCTCTATCCCAAGTCAACTCCTCTTCACCGTGTTGGGACCAGGACACGTCCATGAAGAATCCGGAGCACACCGCCTGTCTAACCAAGCTCATCCACAGATCCCATCGTGATATTATCAGGGCCCACCACCTTCGTTTGGCATTCCGAGGATTCATCCACTTGGCTAACTTCGGGGCATGGCTCTGATACCACTTCTAAGGATTCTAGACACCACATATCTCCACAATGTAAGCTCTGATGGGGAGGTTTTTGGAGAGATTTGACAAACCTTGGGGGCTTTCTATAGAGAGGTTTTTTGTGGGCGCAACCCAACTTGGCCCAAGTTTTGGTCAAAACTCCACACTTTAGGGAGCAGAGTGCACGGTATTGCAAGATGTCTTAGGGGCTTCGGGGTGGGTCGAAGTCCCCTATTTTTGTAGAAGGTTTGGGCAATAGTTGATTGTTTTTAGGAGGAATGTGGTATTTGGACCACGGACCTAAAGTATGCAACTGATTGCACCAACACCTGTAGCTGGGTGCGCAGGTCGAGGAATTGTACATTGTTCAAAGAATTAATATAAGACATATAGTTTCGATGGACATAACTTGTGTATGATTATTGTGTATCTTTTGCTTTTTTTTTAGTATTTTGGTTATATTTTACTTCCATGCAATATTGTTTATGGATGTTAATTGCATGGTTAAGTAGATAATACAACCCTGTGAAGTAATCAATGTATGATAAGGATAAAATAATATAAAAATATCAGATCACATTATCGATCAAGGCTGCAAAAACTTGGTTTTGTATCCCCCGATAACCACTTCAGGTCAGACTGTGATCTGCTTGTAGGTCATTGCCGAGAGGGCCAGTGATTAAGGGTTTTATTGGTGTGTAGTAAAATAAGAACATGGGTCAGTTCAAACTAAGCCAAAAAATAGTTCTATTGTTGGGATCAGGATCTATTTGATCGATATGTTTATGTGGCATCTATCAAATAAAAAAGTCCAAGAGTGGATAGAACATAAAGAATGAGAATTTGCAAATCAGGAGAATAGAAACCCTCACCTGTCATATAAAATGTGGTTACAAAAGTATATTCTTGAAGACCACTACAAAATTTTCTTATGTTCATTTCATGTTTAGCTGTACGAGTGGATATCTAGTTTGAACTAGAGAAAAAAATGTTTTAAAGGAGACAAACCTAAGGAGTGGACTCCTAAATTGATACAGCTAATAAAGAACACCAACAATAGGATCTCAAGACATGTTGACTTTTGGATTGATAACATCTTGGGAGGATACATTACTGAGTTCACAGTAGACTCGACCGTGAGGTAAGTAGTTTAGATCTCTGAAACTTTGGATTAATATGCTTTAATGTGAAAAGGGATCTCTACGAATGCAATCTGATTATTAGGTTACTTATGTTTGGAAGAAGACCTCAAGAAGAGACTGGAACAACGTGAAGTGGGAAAATATATAGAATAGACTCTAAAAATATATCTCGAGGCCAAGATTTGAAGACTTTCATAGAAACAGATTATAGCCCTCTACTAAGAGAATCTAAAAGTGAATAAAACCTCCTTGCAATCCCCGATGTAACTCCGTAGTATTCAACCTTCCAACTTGAAATTTTGTCATAGCCAGAATCTAGAAATAGTCAAGTTAATTTTGGTTTTCCCCATCGCCCTACTTCCCCTACCCTGTACCCCCCACCACCCTCCCCTTACGAATTCCCCTCCCCCTCCCCTTCCCCCTACGAGAAGGAATATGATCTATGATATTAAGCTACCTATGTTTTTAGGAACTCAATTAGAGGATCTGGAACAATTCTGGTTTTTATGCGAAGTAGTATGGACAAAAAAGAAGGTCCATGGTGAAGATATAAAGAAGGCACAAATCATCACAACATTCTGAGATCGAGCTTTGATGTGGTACATGAATTATTCGAGCAATCATATCAAATCATTTGTAGACATTAAAAAAATGATGGTAAAATAATTTAAGAAGATGAAATTTGAGTCGCAGTGTATCATAGAGTTAAAGGAGATCAAACAAAGGCCGACTGGGTCTGTTTGGGAATTCGATAAGAGATTCAAGGTATTATTGGATCAGGTGATCTTCGACATAGCTCCACAACAACATAAGGAATGGTTCATCGTTGCGCTGCTACCACATATCATATTTCCTTTAACACAACAAAATATAGAAACTCATGTTGAATATTTAGAACTGGCGATCAAGTTAGAAGCTTTTCCTATTGGAGATACCAATGTGTTTCAGGAATATTTAGTGTTCTTTAACAAATTCCTAACCCTCTATATCTAGTAGTAGGTCTAGAAACAAGTGACAAAGTAAACTTTACATTTTCTATAATCAACAGATAAAACAAGAGAGAAGAGAAACCTACTTGTAGTTTTCACTAGCTCCTTGTCTCTGTTGACCGATTTTGCTGCTGCTTTCTGTACTTAAGCCACTTGGAAAGTACCTACACAAACACAGAAACAAAAAAAAATCAAGGAAAATGATAATGAGCTATTTCTTATAAATAACATGGAATCGAGAACATGATATACATATGAAAGCATTAACATATAACACAAGCATAAGGAAAAAGTCTTGAAAACTTTATTGATAAGAGGAAAGATTACAACCCATATGTGCTCGATCCAGCAACTCTCTTCCAATTCAATCCCTCTTCACCTCATGAAAATCAAGACACTCCAACACTATTACAATACTTGCACTCAATTCTAATCTCATACCACAGGCATCTCCTTACAACTCAATATTTTTCAGCTCCTTGATCTCTTAGAGGAGTGATCCTTTTATAAGTGAGTGAAGGAGATTATGCCATCAATGGTGATAATGAATGCCTTTCTAAATTTATAAATCAATTCCATGGAAGAAGGGATAGGGGATTGATGTTTCCTAATTCTCTTCCTCATCCAAATGTGAACTCAAAGGTGTAGGTGGCATCGAGAAAAGTCTAGAGGCTTCCATTGGATAAGGAATCTTCAAACCCTCATGGAATTTTTCTCAAATTCGCTCAACGTAGGCCAACAAGGGAAAAAGCATGCTGCATAGCACCCTGTCAGTGTATGGTTTGCATTCCAGTGCACCCTAATGAAGGCCTACTTGCGCTAATCTTCTTAGAGGTAGTTTTTTGGATGTTTTTCAGTGATGGAACTTTTTGGGAAGTGACGCATTTTGATGACTAACTTCTTTAGGGTATGTAACAAATACACTAGGGGTTGATGGGCCCTAATAGTATTGATTAGTAATTTGGGGTTGATGTCCCCAAATGGATGTGTAACAGTTGCCTCCTAAAGAATGAAGTCGTAAATATATATATGTCAGGTGAAATGCTTTATCATGAGGAGAGGAAGTTTTGAAATGGAACATGACCTACACCAATTAAAATACATATATCATGATAATTTGATTTTTCTCATGATCTAGCTGAGGGAAGGCATACCCATGCTTAGCTTATAAACTTTCATTAGATGTACAAATATAGTCGTCTATAGATATAGACCCATGAATGGTTGACCACGAATGTAAGGCCATTATACATTTGATTCAGTAAATATCGCAGCCTGGATGGATGAAACTAGATCTAGGGTCTTCAATCTCGTTCAATCATTTTCTCAAGTACAAGTCTAACCATCTGAATAGATGTTCTGAAGTCGAACATGGAAAGACATCGTCTAATTACCAGCCAATGATGTAAGCCATTAACAGACATGAGAGAAATCACTGATAATGATAATGACCCTCAAGGTACTATAGTACATTTTGCATGGTGTGAATAAATGATTTGATGTCGAACACCATACAAATTCTTTTAGTTTAAGGCCATTGATGTAAACATATCGCCGGAAGTGAGAAAACTCCCATTGATGTATGCAAGCCTCAAGGAACTGAACGGGTGTTTCTGAGTTAACTTCTTGGATGATGTGTTGATGTCGACAAGAAGCAACTCATCGTAGGAGGGCCTTGATGTATCCCACATCTACGACACGAAACGAGGTAAATGATTTTGGAGATGAAAAATCAACTGACGATGCAAAAGTTCAAGAATTGTGGTGATGAAAATGAAGGTTTACGGTATTGCAAAGGATGAAGTTTGAACTGAATGACTTCTCTTGAACATGTCAGCGACACTAAGATGAATTGGTAGCATTGAACCAAAAAAATTAATGGATGGTATGACAGACCAATGGTGTGATAACCGTCAAGATGAATGACCCAACCCATATAGTCATGGTGATGAGGTGAAAGTGTCATGTTCAAGAGTGACTTGCTACCATAAAGTTTTCTAGGCTTTTTCCCATTTTCCCTGGTGACTAGAACCTCTTTATTTTTTATCAAGATTCAGGAGGATAACATATGCTTGTTGTATAATTTCAACCTTCGGGTGAATCCATCTCTATTTTATGTTTTAACGAGTCTAGTGAAGGTGAAACTCATCCTTGTCTAGATGGACAAGTTTGTCACTATTTGATTTTTTAACGAGTTTAATGACAAAGAAAACTTGGTCCTTTTCATGTTTAGAGAATTTGAAAAGGGATGAAAAGGAAGCTCCATAAGTTATTTTTCATAAAATAATCTCTCAAGTCTGAAAAAGTGTAAAATAATACAAGGGAGATGTCATTTCCAATCCTTTAATGAGCTAGAACAGATAAGCACTTGACAATCTTTTCATATTTAGAGAGTCTAAAAAGAGTTTAAAGAGGACTCTAAGGGGGTTTCTTTTCATTTTTAACAAAGCTTGAAAAAGAAACAAAAGTTTGCTTTGTGGTCAAAGATGTTCAATTTACACTTGAGCGCATTGAATTCTGCTTTCAGTTGTTAAACTTGCTTAAAACTCTATCAAAGAGTATTAAAAATACATGTTCATGGATAAAATGAATGAAAGCTAATGTTTACTTGATTAACATGTAAGAAATAAAGAAAAAGACAAGTATTGTTATTCATTTTTACCCTTTGACTTTGGTGCTCTAGAGCAGTTTTTCACCTCAAAGTTCACTAGCTGATTGTGGAGGATTCAGTGGACCATTTCTCATGCTATCCAGGCTAGGTAGGAGCTATCCCTGTTCTTTTTCATTTTATTCCATTTATTTTTAGCTTTAAGAAAAAAAAATGGTTTTTGAGGCCCCTAGGGTTTCATTTTGTGCACTTTGGATCAGTGCACCCTTTCAACATCGAAAGTTGCACTGCATTGCATACACCTAGAAGGAAGTATGCATTGCAGTACACTGCGTCTAATGGAGGGGTGTGATGGGCGCAAAAAACCAAATTTTGACAACTGTTTTCTCCCAAATTTTCAACTTTTTTTTCAAAAAATGGATCCTCATTTTTCTAATGGTTGCATTTCAAACATTCATCAGATCAAAATGGTGATCATATGGAAAGAACGAGAGCATGAATAACAAGACATGATTGCCCTAAATAATCAAGGAATAGCTGATGCCTTAAGGAATTGTGGGTTACTGAAGTATTTTCGATTATTTATCACGCGACAAAAAATTGAACTTTTATAGTACCTTGTTCTTTCTTGGGATCCTACTGATTAGGTTTTTCACATTAGGGGAAAAGTGATCCCCTTTACCATTGATAATATTTACTTTCTGACTGGACTATCGAGGCGGGGTGCCCTGATCTCATTATCAGGATTTACCGGAGGAGGTGAATCAGTGAGAGATTATATACGACAGTTCTGTCGGGAAGGAGCTCAACCTAGCAAAGACGGAAAGATCAACATCAGGGATGTTAGTGGTTTACTGTTGAGAACAATTCTTTTTACCCTCACCAAACTGGCTGGCAGCATAACTTTACACTTGGCAAATAGGTCATATATGTAGTATGATTTAGAGTGTTTGGAGCCAAAAGTGTTCAACTGGTGTGAGGCAGTTCCTTCATCCATGAAAGAACAACTAACCAAGGTAAAGAATGGAAAGACAAAAAAATTTGGTTATGGGTCTATCTTGACTTCTTTTGCCTTTGAGAGAATTCCACTCATGCAGCCACAACACATCTCACTAGGAGTACTTGGACCTAGAGACCCACAGATGCAGAGGTGGGTAGATCTTATGGCTAGGCATGATGTCCAGTCATTGATCTCATTTACCCCTGCTTTCTTTGAGTGGTTTGACTGACAGGAGAAGATCTACACAAAATATCCATATTCAGAAATGGATTTCCGTGATGATCCAGATCTGATGTTACCGGTTGGAGCGCAGTGGAGTGCTATTTGTAAATTTGTTTGAAAAAAGTGTTTTTCTTTTTAAAGGTTCTACTTTTTTCGTGTTTTTTTATTATTGCCAAGACTAAACAAATATTTTTTATATGTATGTAGATGTAGGATCTATTCGACCTGTGGGACACCAATGAGAGGCAGGTGCACCAGTACAGAGAGCTGTTGGGAGAGCAGTTCTCCGAGACTTGGATTTAGCAGAGACATTGGCGGATCTACAACATCACATAGAGGGTTTGGCCCTAGGTATTCCGGATGTCTCGATTGAGGAGTTACCTATGAAATTTCAATGTCATTCCATTGGTGTTTCGAGTCATTGAATGAGACTCCTACGCATGATAGCACGAGGCGTGACCTGTTATCATGAGCAACACTAGTTTACTTAGATATTTTCTGCATACTTTTTTGAGTTTTTTGGGGGAGATGACCATCTTTTTTCTTGGACACGAACTATTTGTAAGAACTTATATACAACTTATCTATTTTACTTTCAGAGTTTCATTATGATTAAGTGATGCAATCCTATTCAAATGATGATGTGAATTGAAAATGTTTACTTTACATATGTCACAATTGTCTATTTAACACATAATTCGCTAGAGAGTCAGTTAATGTGTTTAGATTTCTAGAAATATGCTGATATTGAATAAACTCAAAATACCTTTCCAAAATATGAACTCTAAGGAACATGCGATGAATTGGTGGGTTTCATATGGTATAGATGCCAGTAAGCTGTAGTACAACAAGTTGTGACTCTAGCCTAATGATGATTCGGCATATGCCAAGTGAAATGGCATCAGAGAGGAGTTCAATCAATGTGCTATACTTAGCGATATTTTTTGTCGATCGTCCAATACATATCCCTATAAAACTCACTAACTCACCACTTGGAGCAAAAATGGCCCATGCTGCAGAAGATAAATTCTGCGTACTATGACTAGCTCCATCAGCATAACCAACAAATGGTTCTGAAATGTTCGACATCTGCAACAAATGCAAAAGTGGATTACCTAACCAACTAAAAAATTTGAAAGAAACACACAGACAAATGCAATCAAAGCATATATACAATGAATTTTACTACACTCAACTAAGCATAATAATGTTTAAGATACAACCTGTTTCAGAGCTGCGTCAATGGAATCCCATCATAATCCACTAACTCATAGGCACCTTTGGTCAATAGACATTTAACAATATAAGGTCCCATCCATAGTGGTTCAAATTTTACTACTCCAAGTTTATCAGAATCCTGATCGTAAAGAAAGACCAGGTCACCTTCTGAGAAGACACGAGGATTAACATTTTTATCATATTGTGCCTTGATATGTTCTTATGTGCCTTGTTAGTGATTGCGGCATCACAATGGGTTTCATCTAGATGGATTAACTTCAAAAAATGTGCTTCTTCTTCAAAAGTGTTAGGTAGCATGTCAATTGCAAGTTTGAGAGATGAGATTTCACATTGGATTGGTAAGATTGCTTCCAAACCATACACCAACTAAAAAGGCATAAATTCAGTCATATTTCTCACCGAGGTTCAATATGCCCACAAGGCTGAGTACGAGATTAAATGCCAATTCCTTTTATGAACTCCAATCATTCTTTGCAACATGTGCTTAAGGACTTTGTTGATGGCCTCAACTTGTCTGTTAGCTTGCGGGTAATATGGAGTAGAAATATCATGTGATAGTCCTAATTTAGCAATTAATTCGAGCATCATGTGACTGTGAAAATGCGACCCATGATCTATAACTATATTTTGTGGTACACCAAACCTGGTAAC
The DNA here is from genome assembly GCA_000404065.3 of Pinus taeda. Taxonomy (NCBI): domain Eukaryota; kingdom Viridiplantae; phylum Streptophyta; class Pinopsida; order Pinales; family Pinaceae; genus Pinus; species Pinus taeda. Next base: position 71,197 of record APFE030560475.1, read on the forward strand.
CACATGGATGAAAAAAACGAAGCAGTTGTTTCACCACTGTTGTTCAATGTTGGCATCGCCTTGGTCCATTTGGTAAAATACTCAACAAAGACTATAATGTACCCATGCCCCCAGGTTGAGGTGGGGTTACATGTCATAAAGTCGATGCCCCATTTTGTGAATGGGCCAACAACAATGACTGGATGTAATGATGTAGGTGGTAATTTGGTTTTACGGTCAAATATCTGGCAAGCATGGAAACTTTTGACAGCAAGAATGCAATCTTTGAATATGGTTGGCCAGAAGTAACCAACACGTAGAATTTTTTTTGCAGTTGTGTAACCAAATAAATGCCCCACACAAGCACCTAAATGACACTCATTCAAAGCTTTTTTGGCCTCCTCATGAGTAAGGAACCTATGTAATATTGTATCGACACCATGAAAATAAAGTGTATCACCAATGGTCATATAATCTTTGGTTTGATATCAAGTACGTCGTTGTTTAGATCGAGAGATATTAGGCCAAAAAGCTTGGGTCTGGAGATAGACCAATATATCTCCATACCATGGATCACTTGACGAGATAAGAAATAGAGACTCATCCATGTTTGATGATTCTAATGTTAAATCATTGGAGGATGAGGGAAGATTGCAAAGTAACTCGGCAAAGACAAGAGGTTTCTTTGATTTAGATTTGATGAATTCCAAATCAAAATCTTGCAAGATAACTATGCATTTAGAATACTTGCCCTCCAGCAATTGACGTGACAAAATGTATGTCATAGGGTTGCAATCTAATATAATGGTAGTTTTGTGGAGGAGGATGTAATGACGAAATATTTGCACAGCTTGAACTGCTGCCAAGGCTAACTTTTCGACATGTGAATACTTGCTTTCTGTATCATTAAGATTATGGCTCGAATAGTAAATAGGATGTTCAGTTCCACTTTCTTCTTGGACTAAAACCATACCAATGGTTGTATCTGCAGCGGCGAAATACAGGTAAAAGTATTTTTGATAGTTTGGGGCATATATTAATGATGCTCTAATTAGGGAATCTTTGAGAGCATCAAAAGTAGCTTGCACAACTTGGTCAAAATGGAAGGATACCCCTTTGTTCAATAGATGTGTATAACCTTTAGCTAATTCAACATGGTTTGGAATGAACCTCCTCAGAAAATTTTCCTTCCCTTGAAGTTTCTGTATCTATAACAAGTTTGAGGATGGAGGCAAGTCAAGGATTGCCTGAACCTTAATTGGATCAATTCACATTCCATCTTTTGAAACTACAAATCTAAGAAATCAACTAGAGCCAACACAAAACACACATTTATGTAGATTGAGTCTTGTCTTGTAGTGTCGACATCGTAATAATATTGCTCTCAAATGTTTTGGGTGATCAGTCTATTTTCGCAAATGAGCAGGTAAATCATCAACATAAGGTTGAACAATGTGCTTGATGTCATGGAAAGCATAATTCATCGCCCTCTAAAATGTAGGCCCTGCATTCTTCAAACCAAAAGGTAGCTTTTGATAAGCGAATGTACCCCATGGACATATAAAAATAGCTTTTTATTGATCCTGTGGGTGGATATTGATTTGATTGTAGCCAGAAAATCCATCCATAAATGAAAATATTTCACATCTGGCAGATTTGTCAATAATCTGGTTGATAAAAGGTGTAGGATAATTGTCCTTTAGACATGCTTGGTTTACATCCCTATAATTGATGCAAACTCGAATTTTCACTTGTTTTTTCATCACTGGAACAAGATTAGATACCCAATCAGTAAGAGGTACAAGGAAAATGAAGTCAACACACAAACATTTTTCAACCTTTGCTTTAGTGGCAAAAAATTTCTTAGGATGAACAGGTCAAAGCCACTGTCGTACTGGTTTGATATAAGGTACATTTTAATCTCATGTCCAACAATACTTGAGTCAATGCCCAAGATCTTGCCATAAGACCATGCAAAGATATCTCAAAATTTGGAAAAAAGAGCACAGTACTTATGAGGTTCCAATGGAGAACAGGATTTTCCGACATGAATTTTTTCTACAATTTTATGTTTGGTCGAAATGTCTATAGAAATCGTTTCTTATATGTTGGAAAAATTATGCTCAGAATCTATAGTATTTACAAAATTTGACAAAAAATCAATGATAGATGGGTCATGTAGTTTATTGGAATAATCTTCATTGTCATCTAGAAGGTGGGAACAACGATGATAATCCTCCCATGATGTCTCTCCTATCATCATTGATTGGATGGTTCCTTCATCCATAGAATGTATACGTGAAAAAGGATCTGAAGAGGTACCATATTCTAATAATCTATCTACCCATACAATTGTTGAGTGCAAATTAGGGTTTGTTGCACAAGCCCAAAAAATTGATTGTTATGAGGATTCAATAGGGCTTAATAGCAATGCCTCACTATGATCATCAGTTTCAAAGTAGTTGGAAATCTTCATAAATCAGATGATGTAGAAGAAATCATGTTGCAAGTCTCTACTCTTGCCATTTCCACCAAACCAGATGGTGATGGGAGGGTAAAAGTGCCCATTAGGGAAGGATCTTTAAGGAGACCTACTCCAACACTTTGAAATGACAGTGGGTTTCTGTGTATCAACGGAATGCTTCCCATAGCCTGTGAACTATTGGCAAAGAAGGCTAGCTAATAAATGACTATGATTCCACCCTTGAAAGGAAATGAAATTGTACGAAAGTATGTGGAAACAACAACAGCCATAGCATATACCCAAGGCCTTCCTAATAAAATTTTGTAATCAAGGAGTCCGTCAACTACCTCAACGTCAGTAGTAACTATCTTTCCCCCTAGTTCGATTTGTAGGTTACTCAAAATTCCATATGGAGTATATGTTCTTCCATCAAAGGCTTTTAACGTAGATGGTGATCATGACAATGGCGGTGAATTAAGTGTTTTCCAGCAGGGCATGGACATAATGCAAGTAGATGCCCCCTCATCAATAATAGTTCAGTGAACATTCTTATTGAGAGATTTTACTTGGATTAGGAATGCTAATTGCGCCGGTAACTGTGGTGAATATCCCACATGGTTAAAAACCACAAGATTTGAATTCGTAGGATCTATTCCACCTATTGCTGGCAATAAAGCTTGTTTCTGGGAGGGACAATTTTTCAACACCTCAAGTGTTGACATAACGGAAGGTGATTGAGCCAGATCTTCCACTATATTATATTTTTGAGCTACTCGAGCACGAGGATTGAATGTTGATTTGTGCACAACTCCCTTAGGTGGTTTTATTGTCAGTTCAGGTACAACTAGTGCAACTTAGGTGAAGTCGAGGTCGAAGTACTATGTTGATTAGTGGCCTGGTTATTTGATGACGACATATTACCATAATCTTTGTTTCTTATTGATAGCAAAAAATCATTTTGTGGATTTTTTATGGATAACATGAGTACTTGGGATGTGGAAGCATGATTATTTGCAACCAAATGTGTCTCTGCAATTGGAAACGGATCTATTAACACTACTGATGTGGTTGAAGTCTTTAAAAATTTAGAGACCTCAGAGCGATTCGAACAATCTCTTGTATAATGCTCATCATTACATATCAGACATGGATAACAAGGTTTCCTGGCTATGGTAGGGGCATTATATGATTTCTATGGAGTGGAATTTTCTTGTTTCTTTTTGTTATTCTTCCCCTTTTTCTTACCTCCTGGTTGCTTTGGATTTTTGCCTTTGTCAGATGACACAGCATTAATCTCTGAGGCATGAGTGTTTTCCGATGCATTTGCAACTTGATTGAAAATAGCAAGAGTTTAACCAGATGGTCTTCTTGTTGCCTTTGTGCTTGAAGAACCAATCACACCGTCGTCGACATGGGAGTCCTTACTCAATTGTGGGGGTGGTGTAATAGTGTAAGTTGGTCTGGATGCATTGGAGATTTTATCATAGAGCATGGAAGATTGTGTGTAAATCAAATCCAAGTATTGGGAACGAGTGATAACTTGTTCTTATATGACAACTCCACCTTTTTCCACATCCTCGGTGATTGATGGCAACAAGGACTTTATGAACCACTCAGCTAAAAGCTGATCATGGACGTATGTCTTAACCATTTGACAATGACACTACCACTCATGAATATGATATTATATATGGGTAGAGGTAGTCTGTTTAAAGTTGGTCAAGTGTTCTGTTCCAGTCTCGTATTTGATAGGTAACTAGAAGTGGGTCAAAACGATAGTGGCTAAAGTGGTGAAGTTACCGAAAGAATCTCTTGGTAATTCAGTGTACCATTTAGCAACTGGACTAGTAAGCATTCTTTGGAAAAGACGAAGTCTGATAGAATAATCATTCAAAGTGTTGGATGAACACCATAAATGAAATGTCATAACATGATTCGATGGGTCCTCTCTAGGGTTTCCATTAAACTTCAAAATATCAGATGGTAACTTATGCAGAATTACCAGCCACCAAGGTACATATGTGATTGGATCATTGGTGACCCGGTTTAAATCTGGTAATTCTAAAGTTGCTATGAATGGAAACTTTCGATTCAAGTTAGGTTAAGCGTACCTAGGATATGATGGATTTTCCTGTACAATACGTCTTTGTAGACCATCGTAGGGCATTTGCATTTGGTAACCTTGGTATGGTTGTTGGACAAAACCAGTATAAGGTTCCTTTTGATAACCATATTGAATTTGTTGTTGTCCATAACCTGCAAAGCATTGTTGCCCAGGACCTTCATAAGCTTGATGTTGACCAAAACCAGGTTGAGCTTGTGAACCAAGTCCAAATTGAGGTTGGAACTGTTGGAGTTGGGGTTGTTGGAATTGTGGCAACCACTGTTGTTGAGTAGGGAAAATTTTAAGAACCACCCTAAATTTATATGTATAATAAATGGGCTAATCCCCATGATACATAGGAAAAATGGGAGGTGATTTTATCAATAATATAATATGTATATATAATTTTTTTGGCGAATCTCTTACCAGATTATATTATCTTGTACAGTGATGGAGAATCTTTCACTAAATTATAAAATCTTGTAAGATCTTGGCAAATCTTTTACTAAATAATAAAACATTGTGAAGTCTTGGTGAATGTTTTCTTAAATTATGAAACCATATATGATAATAAGAAAACATATTCATTAAACTGTAGTATACTAACATACATTTTTGGAAAAAGAAATATAATTTTCTCTTCCTACAAACAATGTTCCAAGTTTTAGTGGTCGTGTTTGTGAAGGTTCTTACAATACACTCTTTCATATCCTTCTATTAGTTTTGATAATATTCCACAACAAAGTTTTTGTAGGTGTTTATATTGACAACGAGTTCTGTCAAGGTAGGAGAGATTAATCTTTTCTCTACAACTTTTGTCAAACTACCACTTTTTTCAAGTTATCAAATTTGTTTCTTATTCCATAAACCAACTACGAGATAAAAAAAACATATCAAGTTTGTTTACCCCAACACGCCAACAAGTAGCAAGCCACAACTATATTATATAAGAAATTATTAGGTATCCCAAGGGCTTGAAGGGGATCTAATTGAAAGAAGTGACCATTGTGAGAATCCTTATAAATGTAGATTTATTATTATTTTAATTGGAAATCTTCAATTAATTAATAAAATTCAATTACGTCTCTCCCAATCCAAATTTCTTATTAGCATAATTCACTACCCTCATAGGTCTCACATTTTTTAACAACATTGTAACGTGTAGATTAATTTCCTTTTTGGTGAACAATCTCCACCTTTTAGGAAAATATGGTGCAATGGCTCCAATCCCTACAGATCATTAGGACAAACTAAGAATAGCACAAAAGATGAAAGGTTGTACAAACCAACTTATTTTTCAAACAACTAATCCAACATCAGTACCTAAACTTTTTCATGAAGATATCATATTGAAAATGTTTGAAAAATGGTGAGAAATCTTCTGCGAGGGTGATGCAGAAAGAGTGATAAGGTTTCATTGTTTTGAATTTTTTTTGTTAAATAAAAAAAAAGTTAAAAACCAATATTAAAGGAGATATTGGCATTTTTACTAAATTTTGTGAAGTGACTAAATGTAGCTTTAACCATTCACTTTAAGATGTTTTTACAATATAATTTCCTAATTCTATTTAATATCTTCATTATCATAAAAACCAACCTATATCCTTCTTAACTACACATCTACCACTCTTAGGGGGATGAAATCTATTTATCTCTTTGAGCACTTGGTGGACCCAGAATTAAGACGGATCTAAGATGATAGAATTTCCCCTTTAAATAGTCTATGCTCACATGAATACCATGGTATTACCATGGGTCAATACCATGTGCCATTTTTATTTTTATTAATACTAATATTAGAGTTAATAATGTTTTTTTTGCATGGTATTAATAATAATCTAGCCCATGGTATTTGGCACATAGTAATTTTCCCATAGGTTTCACCTAAATATAACGCATTTTTTGAGTGTTCGTAAATATAAGGTGATTTATGGAGTAAATAAAAAAAATAAATAATAATAATAATAATAATTTGTTTACCATACCTCTCGTTTATTTATATTTTTATTAATTTACCATACCTTTTTTACAAATATGGTATTTGGCCCATAGGATTCACTTAAATAAAACCTCTTTCTTGAGCCTTCATAAATACAATGATGGTTATGGACTAAGTATAAAAAGAGGTTTTATTTATTTACCATACGTCTAGTTTATTTATATTTTTATATATTTACCATACCTTTTGAGTAAGTATAAAAA
>APFE030560475.1:77965-96533 GCA_000404065.3 Pinus taeda
GTTCCCATTTGCAATTAGAAAATTTACCCAAATTACAATGTGTTTACTCCAGCATATGTTGGAAAGTTATAGAAGGATGACTAGTGCAATCAATCCATTCCTTTTAGCCCTGGATTTGTTTCATTTTAAAACAGAAGTATACAAATATACTTGTCCAATGTCTATGCTTTAACCATTCACCTTAAGATGTTTTACAATATAATTTCCTAAGTCTATTTAATATCTTCATTATCATAAAAACCAACCTATATCCATCTTAACTCCACATCTACCACTCTTAGGGGGATGAAATCTATTTATGCCTCTGAGCACTTGGTAGACCAGAATTAAGATGGATCTAAGATAGAATTTCCCCTTTAAATAGTCTATGCTCACATGAATACCATGAATACCATGGGTTATCATAAACTGGAGCTTAAAAATTACTTAATTTATAAAAATTAATAAAATTAATAATTGATTTTTATTTTATTTTTTATTTTAACCAAGTTAAAAAGTTTAACATACATTAAATTACAACATACATTTTTACTCTTGATCCACGAAGGCCCCAGAGGGATCAAATATTTTTCACTCTATGCTAGTTTGCATATCACAATATTTGATACCTCTCGAGGCTTAGTAGATCCAGAGTAACGACGGATCTATGCTTGTTTAATTCTCCCATTTAAATAGGCTACATTCCATGTGAATACCATGAGTCAATACCATGTGTCATTTTTATTTTTATTAATACTAATATTAGGGTTAATAATGTTTTTTTCATGGTATTAATAATAATCTAGCCCATGGTATTTGGCCCATAGTATTTTGCCCATAGGTTTCACCTAAATATAATGCATTTTTTGAGTGTTCATAAATATAAGATGACTTATGGAGTAAATATAAATAAATGTTTTATTTTTTTACCATACCTCTCGTTTATTTATATTTTTATTAATTTATCATACCTCTTTTACAAATATGGTATTTGGCCCATAGGATTCACTTAAATAAAACCTCTTTTTTGAGCCGTCATAAATAGAAAGAGGGTTATGGACTAAATATAAAAAGAGGTTTTATTTATTTACCATACCTCCACTTTATTTATATTTTTATTTGTTTACACCCTTGAATGTATATAAGGTGACTTAAGGAGTAAATATAAAAAATGTTTTATTTATTTACCATACCTCTCATTTATTCATATTTTTATTAATTTACCAAACCTCTTTTATAAATATGGTATTTGGCCCATAGGATTCACTTAAATAAAACCTATTCTTCAAAATTAGGGCGAATGGAAGGTTGTAACTCCTAATTTCAAGGCCTAAATTTACCCTTTTTACCCTTTCCCTTAAAATAAGGTGGGCTATTTGAAGCGATTTGTAAAAATGTACTATGATACAAAATATTCGCCCACTAAAAATTTAAAACCCCTTAATTTCGCCAAAGGGAAAACATTCGCCCCTAAGAATTTTTCCATGTTGTTGAGCCAACTGTTGTTGCCTAGCAATGAAAGGTTGACCAAGTTGTGAATCAACTATACTAGTGTAAGCTTGGGTCAGTCCAAATAAAGGTATACTAACCTGAGGTTGTTGCTGAGCTCTAGAAACAAGTGGTTGTTGTATAACAACTTGAGAAACTTGAACTTCTTGACTTGAAACTTATGGTTGTAAGGGAGAAGGATCAGTTTGTACCAGTTGAGATACAACAGTTTGAGCTTGTGACTATGGCATAGTAGTAACAACAAATGTAGTAGGAATATTTGACACAGTTTGAATTGGTTGTGTTGGATACACAAGTCTTGGTTGAGTTGGCATTGTTGCTTTCCATTGACAAACTTTAATTCCAGGTTGACTTGAATTTTGTGGGAAATTGCCATATGGTTGTACTCTGGAATAAGGAGGATACGATGAATAAGCATATTACTCTCCATATGGTGGCAATCCAATATTTAATGGATATATAGGTCTTTGTTGACCAGATTGCCCAGCCTGATACTAATGTGAAGGATCAAACTGTTGGGTTCCCATTAGAGAAGAACTAGATAAAATTCTGATTGGGGACATGGGTGATGACCATGGTGTAGAAGAAACCCCTGAGTGGGTTCCTAATAATGATTAGTAACCAATTGGGATGGACGATTCACCATACAGGTGCGACTCAAATGTGGTAGAAAACATTGAAGGAGTTACAACAGAAGATTGTGTTGCAGCTGCATCAAATGATACAGTCTGGGATGTTAACGGTTGTTCAACTATAGTTAACTGGCCCAAAATTTGTCCTAAATATTTGATGGGTACTTCAAAGGAAGCAGGATCTGATGAAGAAAAATAATCAGGAGTAGTAGGATAAAGATTAAGTCTAATTCCAAAATGAAACGGGGTTGCAGGTGTGGAATCTTCTACTAATTCCTCCTCTATGGCAATCAAATCTAGTGGAAGAACTTAATCGTCAGGTCTGTAAAAGATTTCTGGTGTTGATGGAAGTGTAGTTTCAACAACAACTTATGTCTGACGGGTAACAAATTCTGAATGTTGAAATTCAAAGTATAGATGTTCAGGTAAATGAACAACAGTTTCAAAGGGAAGTTCATGAACAATTCCAAGTTTATATGTAACTTCTATTTGAACTAAAATAGATTCTAGAATAACTTTTGGTCGAGCTATTTCAAGTTCAGAAGCACTTTCTAGTTGAACAATTTCAAGTTAAGTATCAACTTGTTGTTGGGCAACCTCGGTTATTGTTTCACTAGGATCAATGCTAATGTCCTTAGGTAATTATGAAACTTCTTCTTTAGGAATGGATGTACCAGAAATAGTTGCAGTAACTGAAGTCTCTATAGCTACTAAAACAAATGTTTTAGGTAATCCAGGTGAAGAACTAGGAGTTCTTGATGTACTCGACTCAGTTAAATGAGGCTTCTTTGTCTGAATTGGTGTCGCTTCGAGAGGCAAAGGCGGTTGGCTCGCTGTTCTTTGTGAACGATGGGGTTTAGGTTGATGTTCCTCCACAATTGTTGATTGATTCTATCAACTTAAAATCAACTAAGAAATGAGGATGTTACTTGTGGTTAATTAATTTTTATGACACTAGAACACAACTTTTCTTTTTCATTTTTAAAGAGTCGAGAAAAAATAAAAGATGACTCTAGTCACCTTCGATGTTTAATGAGCCTAAAAGGACAAGTGCTCAGATGATCCTTTTACTTTTAAGGATTTTAAAAGGAATGAAAGTGACTACTTTGAAGATTCTAGACAAGAGGGTTTACGAGACAAATCACAAAACTACTATATAGACCTTGGTAATAAATGAAAGAGAAATGACCAGGGACTTTACGTACGACAGTCATTCTTCCTGAATGTTGTGTTCGGTGTGTTGCAATTGGTAAGGTGGCAAACTCAACTTCCTAGGGATAAAGGATTTCAACCTATTGGGGTCTCCCACCATATACTCGATGATACAAGGAGCACAAGTCCGTACTAGCACTTATCGAATCAGAGAGGAGGAATCACCCAACCTTGGTGAAAACGGTAGCCACTAGGTTTAAAGACACTGGAACACATCTCTAGCCTAGACCTCTAGATGTTTTTCATTAAGTTCCAATGCATTATTAGATTAATTGATGTAAATTTTAGGTTGATCTTGCTTAAAATTTGCCTTTCAAGGTCCACCATGAGATGTTTTCTGAAATTCCTAAGAATGCAACTAGAATGAGAAGCACTCTTTCCATTTAATTTAAGCAATGAAAATCCTAGCTATGAGGGATAGAGCATACAAGTACTTTTTGAACAAGCAACGAAGAGCACAAACTAATGCAATTCCCTAAACCATTCCTTTTGCACACACAAAATCAAACTCTAAAATGAAAATTGCATGTATTTCTTTTCAGTTTCTCTTAATGTGAATGATGCAATAAGAAAAACTAATGCACAAACAATTCAAAACTCTTTTCATAATAAATTACGATTTGTGAAAAATTCTCTTAAAAGGGAAAGGAATACTGTACAACAATTTTGATTTTAAAGAAATTAAGATTTTTGACACTTTAAATGAAAATACAAATCAAGTGCACAAATAAATCAAACGATTATTAATGAAGGAAGACTTTATGACATTTTATTTTTCGAAGAAAATCACGATTTTATGACACTTTTCTATTGACAAAACGATCGATCAAAACTACCTTTCGACAGTGGATTGTAAATGATAAAATAAATACATAAATAAACATCCAACAATCCAGTCTAAATAGGGCCAAATTAAAGAGATGAAAAGCTATTTTCAGAGACAAAACATCATTGACATTCAGCACCTCATTCAAACAAGAGAAAATTGGCAAAAGCTTTCAGTTCCTAGATGGGAAACTACCCCTGAATGGATTAGCGCAGGCAACAGTTAGAGACAGTGTGATGAATCACACTAAACCTATGTGGGAAGTGCACTCCAGTGAACTGTGTCCTTCATTAGATTGAGCTGATGACAGTAAGCAATTCTGAAGGAAATTTTGTCACAGTTTTGACTCAATTTTCAATGAAAGAGGATTGAAATCAATAAACAACCACAAGTACAATATGTAGAAATGTCTTAAGAGGCTGGTAAGCTACTAAGTTGGATAAATGTTCCCTATTGGAGTCACCAATTTGTTTCAGGAATAGTTAGTTTTCTTGGATAAACGCCTAACCATCTAGATCTAGTAGCAAGTCTAGAAACAAGAGACAAAGTAATCTCTACCTTTTCTATAATCAACAGATAAAACAAGAGAGAAGAGAAACCTATTTGTAGTTTTTGCTAGCTCCTTGTCTCCCTTGACCGATTTTGCTGCTCCTTTCTGTACTTAAGCCGCTTGGAAAGTACTGCACAAACATAGAAACAAAAACCCATCAAGGAAAATGATAATGATCTATTGCTTATAAATAACATGGAATTGAGAACATGATGAAAGAATTAACATATAACACAAGCATAAGGAAAATTTCTTGAAAACTTTATTGATAACAGGAAATATTACAACCCATATGTGCTTGATCTAGCGACACTCTTCCAATTCAATCCCTCCTCACCTAATGAAAAGCAAGACAATCCAACACTATTACAATACTTCCACTCAATTCTAATCTCATATCACCAACATCTCCTTACAACTCAATATTTTTCAGCCCCTTGATCTCTTAGATGAGTGATCTTTTTATAGGTGAGTGAAGGAGGTTATGCAATCAATGGTGATAATGAATGCCTTTCTAAATTTAGAAATTAGTTTCATGGAAGAAGGGATAGGGGATTAATGTTTCCTAATTCTCTTCCTCATCCAAATGTGAAAACAAAGGTGTAGGTGGCGTTGAGAAACTTCTAGAGGCTTCCAATGGATAATGAATATTCAAACCCTCATGGAAGTTCACTCAAATTCACTCAGTGCTGGCCAAAGAGGGACCATGTGCGCTGCATAGCACCCTATCAGTGTATGGTTTTCATTGCAGCACACCCTAATGAAGGCCTACCTACACTGATCTTCTTAGAGGTAGTTTTTTGGATGTTTTCAGTGATGGAACTTTTTGGGAATTGAGGCATTCTAATGACTAACTTCTTTAGGGCATGTAACAACTGCACTAGGGGTTGATGGGCCATAATAGTATAGATCTGTAAATTGGGGCTGATGTGTGCAAATGGATCTGTAACAAAATGCAAGTATGCAACAGATTTAGAGTCGGCTGGAAAATTTGATCTTATATTTACAAGATATGAAGAAAATTAAGGAAATTAGAGAAGAAAGCCATTCTAAAGAAAAATGGACCCAATCCTTTGAATGTTGGATCCAGCTTGTGGTGCGAGCTATGTAGAACTAGAGGGGAAAATCACTCAGATGATTTTTAATTGTTCCAAAAATAAACGCTGGCTCCAAAGAATTTATATTGCAAGTTCTGTAAATCGGCGAGACATGATGAGAATAATTGTCAAGCTTATGAATTAATAATGGACCATTGTGTTGACATGTATAGAATTCAAGTTGAAAAACATGGATAAGAAGGAAATGGACAATGTGGTGGTCAAGGAGGCTATCAAGGAAGAGGTCGAGGTGGCAGAGCTAGTCTAGGTCATGGATGGATTATGTAACATCCTCCTCCCACATCTACCCAAGCAACCAACCAACCAAGGTAAACATGCGACGAGAGGCTACTATGATGTGATTCAACCTTCTAGGTAACCTTAAGGAAATGGAATCAATGAAAACAAAAAACATAGACATGCCTTAGGTGCTTCAGGACCCCCAGGAGCTAATCCACCACTCCAGGTGCCCAACCCTTGAGCTAACCTAAAATTTATATTAATTAAACCCAAATTCGCTCTCAGAGGCTTGCTTGCAAATGACTAGAGAGCCAAATTGTCAATATTATGATAATGAATCTCAGATTTGAGCCACTTTTTTAGGCACAGAGCCTTGGTCATGGCCTGGAACTAGACCATCTCTTCAAATTAGTAAAATAACATGGAAATGATAGTACTAAAGCAAAAATACTTGTTCAAGACCTTGGTTGGACCCCGGTTAGCCATGACATGCATTTTGTCAAACATATTGTAAATTTTTAATCTACAGGTGTAAATAATAGATATGAGCATAGGTATCTCATACTTATCTAGGATTCTCCATTAATCATTTTTCCTTATCAAATTAGCTTCGAATCCATCCATTAGGTCATAGATACATTTATAACTCAATTACAAGTAAAAACAAGATGAGATCCATCAATGAAATCACAACCATATACACCACATATAATCCATCCTAATACTCATAAGGATACAAGGAGAAATAACCTCTTATTGATGATGTAAAAACCAAACCTGAGATGGGACTTCCACATTCCACTCGACTGTAGAATGGCCGAGCAAAATCTCTCTTCAACCATTCACCCCCATTCCATATTCCAAGCATGAATGTGGGATCTCGTAGAACACATTAATCAAAACCATCCAGGGCTTTTAGAGGCCATCCACCTCAACCCATCAAATAGTAATTCCACCTCATGGTCAAAAATAACCAAACCATGATCAAATCGATCTCTATCCCAGCCATCCAAGGCTCCAGAGCATTTTTCCAACCCAGGCACCATGACTAGTAACTCAACACAAGCCAATACAAAGCTCTTGAGTGTTTTTCCAACTAAGGCTCCAGGACTAGTAACTCAACCCAAGATAAGGAACATGAGGACCAACCAAAAAACAAACAAGGAAATAAACCTACAATCACCATGGATTTCCAATAAATGGAGAGGCTAGGAAATCCACTGTCATTCCCATCCATCCTCCATGCCAATGATAGATCACAACCAAAAAATCCACATGCATATGCCATGCATGCCAGAACTAGTGAAGGAAACATACATGTAACTTGGTATCTGCAAGAAAATATGATGTAGTTATTGATATTGATACCCTATTGCACTTTCCTTCTCTTCCTTTGACTTCTTTCTCCAAAAATCCAAGTATGTTGTACCCTCCTAGACTGCTCCAAGAAAATTCTGAGTATTTTAGAGTATGAGAGAGAGATAATAATGAGAGAGCTCCAAAACTAAATTGATCAAGTCTCTCCTATTGATCCTCAGAAGCATTTTTATTAATGAGACCTCTATTTTCTTCATTTTCCATTATTTTCCTTCATTTTTCTCCCCACATGCAACTTGTGAGCTTTCACCTTCAAATCATGAGAAATTAGTCACTTACGACAACCTCTCATGGAAATGGTCATACGTGAATGACTTACTTAACGCAGTTGAATCCCAAAAATGATATCTAATACAAGTCTCTCCTATTGATCCTCAGAAGCATTTTTATTAATGAGACCTCTATTTTCTTCATTTTCCATTATTTTCCTTCATTTTTCTCCCCACATGCAACTTGTGACCTTTCACCTTCATTTTCTCCTAATTTCCATTATTTTCATAAATAAAATTCCAATTAATGCCTCATGCCTTTCCAAAACCTTAGCCATTTCCTTTTCTAGCTTCCTTTAGCCATAATAAATCGAATCAACAACCATTAGGATGATTCCCCCACCATAGAGCTTGGAATACATGTCCCATCATCTGTGGATATTATTTTTAACTTTTATTATATGGGATTTCCACTAGGGCTATTACAGAACCCTCCCCCTTGGGGGAAGACAATCCTCGGTGTTCAATGACATCTATAACCAACAAGACTACTTAAAACAAAACATCTTGCCCATGGATATTTATAACACAACTCGTTGCAGTATTTACAAAGACCATATGGTAAAACATGAAAAACATATCATTTTCTAGAGCTTTATAACACAACTCATTACAATATTTACGATAACGAGATATACACATATGCATTTGCCTCAGCCAGCAAATAACCATACTGTCTATGGAGCTTTAAAAATCCATTTCGATATAAAATTTACAATAATATACACATATACACATTTTCTCAACCATAAGATAAAAAGATATGATTCTTGCATCCGCAACAAGGGAATCTAGAGGCTCACACCTCTACCCACAAGTAGTACTAGGATTTACCTCCTTCCAAGGAAGTCTAGAATCCACAACCATACTCAAATTGCATCTAATGTATAACACTATAATCTTATGCCACTTTTCCTTTCAGTGAATATTTACTGGCTCATTGTTTTAGGGTGCACTCCCAATGTTCATCTGATTCCATTTGACAATGATAATGACCAATATAAATCCATTTGTTACCTTCCCTTCTCTGCTACATAGTCCCTCGGGAAATTTGGTCAACCCTTGTGTGTAGTCACTCACCTACCAAGTTCTGCTAGCACCCCCATCTCAGGAAATCCATCCTTTCCTAATGATTCCTCGCACCAGAAGATACAAAAACCAAGGCATATCCTGCCCCAAAACCATCATAATGATCATAGAATTCTGATGGAAATCAATGGACACTATTGAGTATCAGTGTCCCACAATGGCCCTGCTCCTGAAATTATTTACTAGCATACTGTTGCATTTTCCAATTCATTTTGCCGAACTTACTAATTCTTGCAGTCGATTTCAACTACTCAACTAGGTATGTTCATGCATTACTGTTCAAAACACATAACTTGCATTAGATTCAAAATAAATTGAAATAACCTTAAATCATACCTCATTGGTAGCTCGTTAATAAGGTACACTTGCAATTTTGTTCACCTCCTATCACAACAAGTCAAGCTAACATCTTTGACCAAATCATCATGTCTAAACATATCACATATGGTTAGCTCAAACACAACCATCATAGATCAACATCATAAATCACATGTAACCGTTATAAACCAGAATCATAATTCACATGTAATTATCATATACCAGAATCTTAGATCACATTTATAATAAAGTTGAAATAAAATATTGATACTTATCCTTTAATCCATCCTTAGCTTCTACCTTGCCTTTATTCCGTACACACTCTAGATCAATTGCGGGACCCAACAAACACCACGTGCCTTCCCCTTAACCATGTTCACAGACACATAGTGTAAATCCCACACATACAACCACACATGACATACCACACCATGAAATACATTCATCTACGCCTGGCATACAACACATACACCCACACCCATTGTATACAATACAATACATACACCTTCATCCAGTGGATAACATACTACATACACCTACACATGGCATACAACATAACATAATACATCTATACCTGATGTACAACACCACACAATACATGCATATACATAATGCACATATATAGTACCACATTCCATCAACGCAACATGTATAACATGCACACAATACAACACGTGCACTAGTACCATATGTACAACGTGTACATAGTACCACCTGTACACCGTACCACCTACACAATATGTGCACAACATCACATGTACATGGTACCACCTGCACAATGTGTAGACAACACAACATGTACACTACACACTTGTACAATGTGTACACAATACCACATGTAGATAGTACGTATGCAAGACATGTATGTGACACCCCATGTACACAACCACACATGTATGATATGTACACAATACTACCTGCATATAGTGCCACTTGTACAAAATGCACATAACACCACATGCACACAACACCACTTGTACAACCATGCACACCATACCATATGTACATAGCACCACATGTACAAAATGCACAAAACAACACATGTACATAACACTGCATATCCAACATATACATAGCATCATCTGTACATAGCACCGCATATCCAACATATGTAGAGCACCATATGCATACAACACCACATATCCAACATGCACATAGTAGAATATGTACAGAACACCATATATCCAACACGTACATAGCACCATATATACCTAGTATTGAATATGCAACATTCATACAACATTATATGTACTAACACCATGTACATAATGTTGCATAAACAACATGCACACAGACTACATATGCACAAGATTGCATGCAAACAATCATCACAGATGCAACATGTACAACATATACAACATATGAGCAACAGTAATACCACACATCTGAAACCACATTGTCCTTACCAAGAAACCTTGCTTCTAGTGTCTTATTCGTGCTTATCCTAGCATGTCGCAGACCACACTGCCTCCATTTTACCGATCTATCCCTTGGTATAGCTTGTCCATAACATAGAAATAATATAATCACATAATATCAACTCACACATGATATTGACCTTATAGATGAGTCAGACTACTCTTCCCACCTGATTCCTCATGAACCAAGAATCTCTTCATCCCATTCACATGCATAAGAAATCATTCCTCCACACGAATGATCCCTGACAACCCTACTAAATAGTGACATACATATATAATCATTAGCATAAAACAATAATCATTCTATCTAACAACGACATACATACATAGATGTATACACATAAACATTAGAATTAATAATCCTAATCCATGACGACACTATCAAATATGACATGGAAATAATACCAAGAGGGGGCGCGGGGAGGTTGAATCAGTATTAACAATTTTTCAACAATAAACAAATTGTTATACACTATTGTTAATTAAACCAGCATATATACACAACTCTGTTTAGAGAAAAACGCGTATATCTTGCAGACTTCTAATTTAATTAGTTGATCTTAATCTGTGTATCAGAACCATAAAACAGTAATCAAGTGCAGTAAACAGTACTGGAAATCACATACACGAACACAAGATATAAGGTGGAAACCCAATGTGGATGAAAACCACCTACTGCAATTCGTCTCTATCTTCCTTTAATAAGAAACTTCTTTTTACAATATTTCTGTACTGTTGTAGTCTTATACCAGTACGCATGCTTCTACCTATAGAAGGCTACAACCTTTTCTTATTCTCCAGCTTCTCCTAGAAGGGAGCTTCAACTCCCTTATCTCTTGTACTAGCTGATGTACTAGTACATAGGTGCTGACCTACAAAAGACTACAACCTTCTCTTTTCTTCCAGGGACGATGTTTCATAAATTTTTAGACTGGATCTATCAATAACATCAATCAAACATCAAATATATCTGCATCAACCAATCTCCTTTGCACCAACCAAAACTGAATCAAATAGTCACTTCTCTGAATGTTGTAGCCAGAATATAGTAACAGTAACCAGAAACCAATCTTGAACCCAGAACACTACAACAATAAACAGAAGTAGCTAAAACATATTTTATGAAATGTACGCTACTTCAATATGTAGAACCTACGTGCATATGCTGTTATATTAAGTCAAACCTGCATATACGCCATTTGAATTACCGAAACAGCATGTATACACACCTGTGCTATGCTGAACCTACATACAGATCTATAAAAGATAATTTACCCTTTTCAACTATTCAGACATCAGTTAAACCTAGATCATCAAATTTATAGATCAAGTCATGTGCCAAATATGAGAGATCAAAATCACACAAAGATACTTCTCTTCAAGCCTTAAGATCTTGACCCATCGATAGAACTTATCCTTCTTCTAGCACTCAGGTTCCTCCTTGATTCATATCCAGCTATGCACCATAACCCAATAACCAGTATTCTAGATCTTGTTCTTCATAAGATATTCAATCCTTGAGTGCCTTTGCCTAATGATCTCCTTCCCCTTTTATAGTCTTAGGCCTTACTGAATACCATGATCCAAAACCACTTAGAACCAATACTTGGGTCCATATACCTAGGTTCATCACTTTGGATGAGATACCATGGTCCAAAACCATAGGCCCAAATACCAAAGACCAAAAACAAGTTTTCCAAACTGTACGTGCTTTTTTGTGCATGAAAGTGCGTGTATACGCATACACATCTTTTGGTATGTGAATCCACGTGTATATGTGGCTTGGTCAATGAGAACCTACGTATACCTCCTTTTCCTTTATTCTGAGAGCCTGTGAGCCTAAACTGTCATCTCAGTGATTTACTGAGTGAGTTGCCATCAAGGACAATACATGTGCCATGGTGCCAAGCCTGTGTCATTATGCGAGCAATATCCCCATTTGGACTTATGGTAACCCAAAGTCACTCTTTCCCTTTGTCATCAAGGGCAAAGGTTTATGCTCCCCCTCAGTACATGCTAAAATCTCTGCTCTACTGAAGTGTGCTCCCCCTGATTGTAAGCAAGGTCTGCAAAAAGATGTTATACAAGAAGAACATTACTCTATACATCATAAATGACCTTCCTATCACTAAAGACTCATACATACATCCATCTCCCAACCAAGTGGGGATATACCAATATTGACTCATCCACCCAACCAAGTGGGGATACACCAAAAGTTTATACATGACAAGACAAGAACATTATGGCATCCATCCTAGGCATAGTGGGGAAACAAGATAGGTCATTACATGACCTTGAAAATAAAAGAAATACATGATATAGAGACCAAATATCTAAGACAAGACTATGATAGTCATCAGCAACTATCATCAACAACATCTGTCAATCACCATCCAGACCATCAACGATGATCTCCCTCTGTACCTGTTCCACTTGAATAAAAAACAACTATGAAGTTGTACCAAGATCTTCTAAGATAATGACAACAATGCATTATTAGAAGTATATGCTCCCCCTGGACCTGTGCCAGATGGTCTTTGTCAGACCCATATCAGACTCTTTTCGTCCTGAATCTGGTCCACTGTTTTTCTTCAAACCAACATATACGCAACTGTATCCACAAAAACTGGTGTATGTACGTAGATGCTCTTCATGAGACTCACGTACAACCACTTTTCTCTAAAACAGATAAGTGTCAACAGCAGGATGATCCATCAACTACTCCCAGCTTCTATCTGAGGTATTCAAATGTCTCCTCAGGCAATGGTTTGGTGAATATATCAGCAACCTATTCCCTGGAGGGAATATACTCCAAATTGACCTTTTTTTCAAGCACTTG
Source organism: Pinus taeda (assembly GCA_000404065.3). Taxonomy (NCBI): domain Eukaryota; kingdom Viridiplantae; phylum Streptophyta; class Pinopsida; order Pinales; family Pinaceae; genus Pinus; species Pinus taeda. The sequence continues at coordinate 91,327 of APFE030560475.1, forward strand.
TTCCCAGATAAAATGATATTTGATAGGTATGTGCTTGGTTTCTGAATGCATGACTGGATTCTTTGAAATACTGATTGCACTTGTATTTTCACATGAAATGGAGATAGGTGGAGTACAAGTGATTTGAATTTCTTGCAATGTTTGCATCATCCAAAGGAGTTGTGTGCAGCAAGATGCAACAACCACACATTCTGCTTCAGCTGTAGATAATGCAATTGAATTTTGTTTCTTGTTGAACCAAGATACTAATCTGGAACCCATAAAGAATGCACCACCGCTAGTGCTTTTTCTGTCATCCACGCTTCCTACCCAATCTTCATCTATATATGCATGAAGTGTGAGATCTGTATCTCTAGGATACCATAAGCCATAGTTTTTTGTTCCTTGATGATATTTGAAAATTCTTTTAACTTCCTGAAGGTGTGATTCTTTTGGATTTGCCTGGAATCTTCCAACTATTCGCACTACATGCATGATATCTGGTCGGGTACCTGTTAGATAGAGTAGACTATCAATCATGGATCTATAGGTTGGTTGATGTACTGCTGCTGATTCATCATTTGAGCTGAGGTTGCATCCTGTTACCATAGGGTTACATCCTGGTTTCGAATCTTCCATGCCATATTTCTTCAAGATCTGCTTGAGGTACTTGGTTTGTGATAGAAATATATTGTCTTTGTTTTTTTGGACTTGTAAACCAAGAAAATATGTGAGCTCACCAAGCAGGGACATTTCAAATTCTTTCTACATCACTAAAGCAAAGTTTTATCTCATGGCTTCTTCATTGCTACCAAAGATAAAATCATCAACCTACACAACAAGTATTAGCAATTTATCATTGTCAAGTTTTATATATAGATTTATATCTGCTGATCCTTTTGAAAAACCTTGTTGATAGAGGTATTTGTCTAGACGATAATACCAAGCCCTTGGATCCCGTTTAAGACCATAGAGAGCCTTTCTGAGTCTGCATACAAGTTTTGGATCATTTCCAAGGATAAATCCATCTGGTTGCTCAATATACACTTCTTCTTCTATGTGTCCATTTAGAAAAGTAGATTTCACATCCATTTGATATACTTTGAACTTCTGAAAGCTAGAAAGAGTAAGGAACATTCTTATGGCTTCAAGTCTAGCAACCGGCGCAAATGTTTCCTCAAAATCTATACCTTCTTGTTGAGCATACCCTTTACAAACAAGTCTGGCCTTGTTTCTAATAACATACCTATTTTCATTAAGCTTATTTTTGAATATCCATTTGGTCCCTATGACATTCTTATCATTAGGTCTAGGAACCAATTCCCAAGTGTTATTCTTTTAAACCTGCTAAAGTTCCTCATTCATGGCCTTGACCCAGCATTCACCTTTGCATGCTTCACTTATATTTCATGGTTTGATGGATGAGAGAAATGCTAGATAGATTGAATCTTCTGTAATAGTTCTTCTTGTTTGTACACCTGCCCCTTTCTGCCCCAAAATTTGAGTCTGTGAATGGTTCTTCTGTACATACCTGGATGGAGTCTTTTCTTCTACCCTTATATGTTCTTTTGGTGCCTCATAAGTTTCTTCTTCAACATTAGTCTGATTTGATGTTGAAGGATAGTCCTCATCATCTTCAAAATCTTCAATTTTTATCTGCTTTGGATTGTTGCCTACTTCAACAACCACCACATCAATACTTTCAACAATTTTTCAAAGTCTTTTATTGTAACACTTATATCCTTTACTTCGGGAAGAGTACCCAAGGAGAATGCCTTCATCTGCACTAGGTTCAAACTTGCCAATCTTTCTATCAGTCCTCTTGATGTAACATTTTCTTCCAAAAACTTCGAAATATTTTACAGTAGGATTCTTACCATACCAAAGTTCATGAGGATTTTGAGTGATGTTTACCCGGATGTTTGTTTTGTTGAGAATAGTAATGGAAGCAAATGCAGCTTCACCCCAAAAGGTTGTAGGAGTTCCAGACTCATCAAGCATAGCACAAGCCATTTCTTCAACCATTTTGTTCATCCTTTCCACCGTTCCATTTTGCTGAGGAGTCCTTGTAGTAGAGAATTCCCTTCTTATTCTATGTTCTTCACAAAAGTCGAAAAACTCATTCGAGGTAAATTCCCCTCCTTGATTAAACCTGAGGGATTTGATTCTGTGATCTGATTCATTTTCAACCAAGGCTTTGAAAGCTTTGAAATTTTTGAAAGTGTCATCTTTATGCTTCAGAAGTCCTATCCAACACATCCTAGGAAGTTCGTCAATGAACAATATAACGTATTCTTCTCCATGAGGTGACTTTTCCTTGATGGACCACATAAATCAGTATGGACAAGTTCAAGTTTCTTACTATCTAATCCTTCCTTCTCAGGGAAATGTGTTCTAGTTTGTTTACCAAATTGACATGATTTGCATATTGTATTGTGTCGAATTATAATGTCAGGAAGTTCATGAACAACCTGATATTTGCATGCTTTCCTTATTTGAGGGAAGCTTAGATGCCCCAATATTCTGTGCCATGGCCAGTGTTCATCATTTTTGCTTAGATAGCATTGTTTCTATCCTCCCATGAGTATGTATAAATTATTTGGAGTTCTTATGCCTTTGATCATTGTTTCTCCTGTATCAAGCTCACGAACAATACATCCATTTGATCGAAATACTACCTCATTTCCTTGATCACACATTTTAATAACACTGAATAGATTATGTGTTAAGCCATCAACATACATAACATTTCCAACTTTGACCTTTTATTTTAAAAGAATAGAGCCTTTACCTTTTATGAGAGCAGGGGTGTCATTTCCAAATGAGACCTTCCTTTCCTTTTCTAAGACACTATATGACTGAAGTTTTTCTTTATCACCTGTCGTACGTTTCGAGCATCCACCATCGATGTACCACTGATTTTCCTATCCTTCCACATATAAGGCTATACCACATCTTTCTGGTTGTGTTTCTTTCTTTCTGCATGTTTTGGGACCCAATGAAGCTTCCTCCTTCTGAGAAGTTTACTGAAACTTACTCTTGCATTCAGAATCTTCATGACCGAAGTTGTTACAAATAGTGCATTCTATTTCATTTTCAAGAGTAGAAAAGTTATTGTAGGTCCTCTTCATGATCCCAGTCACACTCCTTCGATTTCGTGCTTCTCTAGTCATGATGGTATTGTAAGCAACACATTGAGCAGCTTTGTGTCCAAAGTTATGACATGAGAAACATTGGCCATTAAAGAAATTCCTGCGATTATCAAATCTACTGACCAGGTGATTGTAGTTTCCATTGACTTTCATTCTTGAGGAAAATTGAGAATGATTTACCTGCAGTTGGTCGTAGCTTCTATTCATCCTTGAAGTAGATTGACCCTGATTTACCTGGTGATCTGCTTTATGCCTTTGCTGATGATTGTCAACCTATTCACTTATACTTTCTGCTTCAAAATAACTTTTGGAGGTGGATGGCTTCTATGCTTGAGATGCTTCTACATTATACTCAAGACCTGCCTTAATTAGAGGAGAACGCCGCACTTTGATAATCTCATCTAAAGTTTCAAATCCTTTAGCAAATCTAAGATTAAGAGCTTTTATTTTCTCAATATCTTTTCTAAGTCCCACAATTTCACATTCTAACTTTTCATTGTGTTTTTCCCCTTTAGCAAGTTGGAATGTCAGAGTATCTATAATCATACTCTTTTCTTCTAAACAAATTTTAATTTTAGAAATTTCTTCATAGAGACAATCTTCATCTATAACATCCAAGAAATCATCATCTTCAAAAAGCTATCAAAAGTCTATAATCATTACCATGTTCATCTCCATCACTATTTGAAAGTCCATCACTGTCGCCATGTGTATAATAGCTCTGCTTACTTATGTTCTGTTTTCTGTTCCATTTCATTGGTTCCTTACCTTTATCAAGCTTATTTTTATGAGGACATTTGGCTACATAGTGACCGACTCTTCCATAAGCAAAGCATTTGAAAGGTAGCTTACCTCTGAATCTTCCAGAACCCCGTTGAAGGTTCATGACAAAGTTTGATTCTTCCTTTCCTTCTGACGTATTTCCTAACTCATCGTATTCCCCTTTTCCTGAAGCTTTGAATGTGGCTTCTCCCATGTTTGATGGAGCCCCTCAGAAGATTCTACTTTTCTTCTATGGAAGAAACTTTTGATTCAAACTTAGAAGACGAAGATATTTGAACCTTTTCAACTAAAGTAACTTATTTTATCTCTTCACCCAATTTTTTCATGCGATTAACAATCTCATCTATTTGTAAGAAATAATTAGCCACACTTTCATCATTTTTCATTCTGATAGTTTCATATTGAATTCTAAGAGATTGTAGTTTTTCACATTTTACCTGATCGTCTCCTTCATATATTAGAATGATCTTGTCCCATATTTCTTTAGTGGTTTTGAGCTGCATAACCTTGACAATTTTTTATTGAGATAGACTCCCCAATAGAGTATTGACAACCTTTGCATTTGTTTCATACTACTTTTTACCAGCTGTATCTGTAGGAGTTGCTGATGGAAATGTGTATCCTCCTTCCATGATATCCCACACTTTTGTACAAAGAGATTGAACATAGGTTGTGGTTCTTACCTTCCAATAGGCGAAGTTGCTTCCATCAAAGATTGGTGGGCTGATGGATGCCTCTTTTTCGTAGTTGCTCATGATGATAGATCTTCCTTCAAGCGGTCAAGCTTCTTCTAAAGGACCTACTCTGATACCGATTGTTGGAAATAATACTAAGAGGGAGGGGGCAGTGAATAATTATTAACAATTTTTCAAAAATAAACAAATTGATATACGCTACTTCTGTTAATTAAACGTGTGTATATATGCAATTATATTTAGAGAAAACCACGTATATCTTGTAGACTTCTAATTTAGTTAGCTGATCTTAATTTGTGTATCAAAACCATACAACAGTAATCAAGTGCAGTAAACAGTACAAGCAATCACACACATGAACAAAAGATATAAGATGTAAACCCAATGTGGGAGAAAACCACCTACTGGAATTTGTCTCTATCTTCATTTAATAAGAAACTTCTTTTTACAATATTTCTGTACTGATGCAGTGTTATACTAGTACGCGGGCTTCTACCTACAGAAGACTATAACCTTCTCTCATTCTCCAACTTCTCCTGGAAGGGAGCTACAACCCCCTTAGCTCTTGTACTAGCTGATGTACTAGTACGTAGGTGCT
>APFE030560475.1:111036-163148 GCA_000404065.3 Pinus taeda
GACTGTTTCCCTCTCTAAGGGTTTTAACCACGTCAAAATACTGGTGTATTGATATGTGATCTGTTTGTGAGCGGTGTCCTTCTGGTGTTCTGTCTGAGGAACTTACCCTGTAAATTCCTACAGACATACCATGTTAAATGAATCAACCAGACAACGTAATAGACACCAAAAATTTGAACACCAAATAGATGACATAATCAAACAATCAAGCACCAAATATATGACATAAGCGAATTCATGCCTTAGTGTATTTAAGGGGAGGCTATCTTGTCTGCACAATCTATCTAGGTTAGCAAGATGCAACTTTACAACATATCATCTCAAACCTAAATCATGATATCCATAGAAGTAACTAACATGTTCACATCATAAGCTCATAAACATTTGTGATTCATGCATAACAATCACATATGTACAATCAGTATAGATTAGTATAACACCATATCACAAATATGTCTGTTCATACCTGAATATCAAAACCATAACTATCTGCATAGGTCCAACCAGGTTAACACAATACATATAAAACCATGATCTTCAATACAATGAACATAACCATCACACATATGGCCAATAGAAATTACAACATGATGATCTTAATGAAATAACCATAATAATCAAGTTAAATAACATATAACAACAATCAGTTAAGATATAACATGCTCATCAACAACATATGACCTAATCATCAAGCTAACTATCATATAAGAACAACAAGTTAACCTGTAGCATACTCATCAAGAACATATAACATGATCATCAAGTTATCTAACATAAAAAAAAATAGAAGTGCATACAACCACAAGTTACTATCATTCATGACTATCTGACACATCTGCATATGACTATACTAAACAACTATCATCTATCATGTATGTAACCATAGTATCAAAAACATGTACATAAACCTCATGTGTATAAACCTAATGCATATAACAATCCTTAATTTACATACTTGCATGAAAAACACACAATACCTCTATGGCAATCTACTCTTGTCTTGTGGTCCAATGCTGCAAATTCACTTTAATGATTTTCATCTCCTGTTATATCTAAGGCAACATTTTAGCATCATAACGACCAATAGCACCATGATGACCTAAATTGCATATCATGTCTTCACAAGGCATGTTTGTTAGGCCCCTATAATACTAGTGTATTCCCTTATTATTATTTTCATTGTAGCCCCTTATTGTTATTGTTTTGCCCATGTTGTGCCCATATTGTTATTATTGTTTCACATAGAAGCCCACTATTGTTATTATTGTGCCCTTACATTATTATCGTTATTTAGACTTGACTATATTATGATCCCTTAAACTCCTATAAATAGAAAGGAGGTCTTGTCATATGTATCATCGAAGAATTGTTTATTTGCGTAATGTAAAGGAGGTTTCCCCCTCAAAGTGGCTAATCTTGAAGTCATTGATCTATTTTTTCTTCTATTTTGTGAGCTGGTTGCATAATAATTGGTATCAGAGGTTTGGATTCTAGGGTTTCACTCCTTCAAATAGGTCATCGTGGAATTTTCCTATAACGTTTTTCTATGACGTTTCAGAAGATAAAATTAAAACCCATTTGAGATGAAATCGTGATGAACATTGGGTCTAAATTTCAAATCTTGGCTTGCTATATTTTCAGAGGTATGATTCAAGGAAGTTATGGTTTTTGGAGGCTCCCTATTGTCTTGAGGGGGCCTGACCCAGTTCAGAGTTATTTAGCCAAAAAATCCCTGTATTACTGGTCCTTTCAGCTACACCCCGCGGAGCGCGGACTGAGGTCTCACTTGAAGCAGTATGGGGGGATGCTGAAACCAAGTTTCTGCACCCTTGAGATGTCTGAGGGGTTGGTTTAGTCCAACTCTGCATACCTTTGCCCAGGTCACTTCATGCACTTTCCTGACCTATGAGGCCTTCATGATATGTTAGAATCACCCTTACACAACCCTAACTAGTGGTTGAGGTGCTTTCGCACTACTAAAGCAATGATCTGCGCTATTTCCCCAAGTTATACCGTAGATCTTACTTATTTTCTTATAATTATTAGTTAACTTCACGTAAACAAATACTTATCTTATATTCACTTATTCAACACATTCATATACGTTTGCGCAACAATTAAACAGTAAACTTCCATTTCATACTCAATATACTTCAATGCATAAAACAGGAAAAGATACACAGAAATAATGCAAAACTTCTCTTTATTAATGCTTCAATTAGTTACAAACTCAACTTTCCCTGCACACTTAGCTACAGGGGTCCAGGCACTCAACTGCAGACTACTAGGCCTTTACGCACTTAGTTGCAGAGCCTTCTCCTACTCTACTACTGAAAGACATGACTCGACACTTCAACTAAGACTCAATTCGTCGTCATTAGATCTTCAGTTAACTTCCACTTCACTTCTTTACAAATTAGAGCCTCACTCTATTTATACAATCCCATGGTCCATGAACCATGGGTAGATCTTTCAAGCCGACATTACATTCCAAAAGTAAGGGTAGACAATCCTATGACTCAATTACAACTTCGCTCTCTGCACCAAAAAATTATGGAGTCTTTACATTGGACTCAGTCAAAACTTGGGCCTTAAACCACAAAACTTGCCTTTGGGGATCCCACATCCAATAGGCTCCCAACAAAAACATCGTGACTTTCCCTCGAGTCACTTTGTCGGTGCGGAGATCTTCGCACTGAGACCTCCCAACTCTGCTCGAACTGCTACAAGGTCGGAAGCGCCCTGAGAGGCTGCCTGTTGTATCTCTTAGATGCATTGTTCAGAGACTGCTGTATCAAAACTTCTGCCCTGCACCTATTTATAATCTCACGCCTCCGTTCATCTTCCTAGTATGATCAAACTATGCTTCGGTTGGTTAGTTAGATGGTTAAGCCACCTGTGTATGGCTACAATTGACTATCATTCACTTTTCTTGGGAAACCTTTTCCATTTAACTTTACTAACTATACCACACCTTCATCTGTGACATCCTTAATAACGTACGGTCCTAGCCAATGCATTCTAAATTTTACCGGGAATTTATGAAACTTGCTATCATACACTAACACCAAATCATTCACCTTGAAGGTACACAATTTAATATGTCAATTGTACCAGGCCTTTCTATGCTACTTTTGTACCCGATGATGGAATCCAGCCAAAAACTGTTCTTCTTCCAGTTCCTCCAGCTGCACGAGCCTCTCCTCCAAGGCTCCATAGTTTGTCATACCTGTGAGCATTGCTATGCGTAGACTAGGCATGATATACTCCATTGACATTACGATTTTCACTCCATAAACCAGCTGGAAAGGTGTCTATCCCATCAATTTCTTGCATGTCATCCTATAAGCCCATAATACTATAGGTACATGCAGGTCCCAATCACTTTGTTGTGCATTGCATACTTTGGCTAGCATAGTCTCCAATATTTTTTTAAATGCTTCTCCTCTCACATTGGCTTGTGGGTGATATGGTGTACTTTTCCAATGATACACCTAAAACTCTTATGTCAGTGCGCTAATTGTTTCGTTTATGAAATGTGTACCATAATCGCTCATCAGGATCCTCAGACATCCAAATCATGACAACACATGTTCAAACAGAAACTTCACAGTTGTGGTGGCTATGCAATCTTTCACTGTCTGTGCTTTTGCCTAACGAGTCAGCTACTCTTTCATAGTGATAATACATCAAGAGCTTGTTTTTCCTTTAGGTTTGATAGGTCCTACAAAGTCAATTGCGCAATTTTCAAAGGTCTGTAGTGTCATTTGCATATTCAAAGGCATCTCGTCCCTTCGCAATTGTTTACCTATTCTTTGACATAAATAAAAGGCCTTGCAATGTGCTTTTGAATCTTGATGAAGGGGCGACCACCAAAACCCTGTGCAAAAAATCTTCTATGTGGTCAATCTCCCTGCATAGTGTCCTCCCACACCATCCCCATGCGCGTCCATGAGGATGTGGCTTCGTTCAAATTTAGGTACATACCTTCACAGTATCTCATCATTTCCCATCTTATATAGGTTCCCCACAATGACAGAAAAATCTACCACGTGCACCACTAGTTCCTTCTTCTGCTGGACGGAGTACTCTTTTGGCGTAGTTCCAGTCATGAGAAAGTGGATTATATCTTCATAGTGTCCATCGCCTACACACACAACAAAGAGTTGTGTGTCAGGTAATGCTTCCTCTAGGCTAGTAGGTTCCTCTCCTATCTCAATGTGTGACAGGTGATCTAATCCCGCGTTTAGTCATCGAGGCTTCACAACAACTTCAAAATCATATTCTTAGAATAATAAAATCCACCTGCATATGCACCCCCCCAACAGAGGCTTATTGAACAAGCATTTTAGCACAAAATGATTTGTATACATCTTGAATTGTCCCCTAGGAAATAGTGTCAATATTTCTGGAGCGCGTACACCATAGCTAACCCCTCACGTTCAATGGTGGAATAGTTTTTTTTTGCTTTAGGCAATCCGCGACTCGTAAATGTGATAGCATGATTGAAGCCCTCTCTAGCATCCTTATTAGTATTGTTCCCAACGCTATACACAATTCATCAACATGGACATGAAACTCCTTGTCCCATTTCAGGAAGACCAGGATCGGCGCAGTGGCCATATTTTCTTTTAGTACATCTAGGCTTTTCTTAGAGTCATCGTTCTAGCAGAACGTGGCATATTCTTTCAACAACTTCTCCATCAACACGGTGATCTGGGCATAGATTTTTATGAACTTCTTGTAGTACCTCATATGTCTCAGGGTAGTGTGGCATCTGTTTCACACTTTGCAGCACTTCTAAATTCAGAATCACCGCAATCTTCGCAGGATCTACCATCAGCCCCTATGTACAAAACACATGTCCCTACAGATTCCCAAAAGGAACAAGGAACATACACATCTTGACATTAAGCTCGATTTGGTATCTTCAGCAGGTATCCAACATCAAGCATAAGCTCGCTACATGGTGCTTAACCAACCCAAAATATAGTCCAATCGTCAAAATAAACCTCCATGAACTATTGGATATATTCCTTGAATGCTGCAAAAACCACGCGTGAAAAGATGGATGGCATTCTTCAACCCAAATGACATAACATTGTATTGAAAGCAGCCCCATTCATTCGCAAAGTTTATCTTGCTCCTATCTTCCAGCGCAGTTTTCATCTAGTAGTACCCTAAGAATCCTTCAGTGAAAGAATATTCCTCCTACCCATCGACATTTTCCAATACTTCATTTGTGAACGGAGTTGGGAATGGATCATGCACACACGCATCATTGAATTTCCTGAGATCCACACATATTATTATCTCGCCCTTCTACTTCTTTTCCTTCACCACCATATGGCTTACCCAATCGGAGTCTTCCATTGGCTCAATGGTTCCTACTGCCAGCATTTTGTCTAGTTCTACATAGACCTTCTCCTTGTATTTCGGATTTAAGTGGTAAGGCCTCTGCTTAACTGGCTTCGCATTGGGATTTAATGTGATCCTAATAAGTCCTAAGTCTTTGATGATTCCTTTTATATTCGTGAACTTGGTCAGGAATAAGTTCTGGTACTCGCAGAGTAACTCAGCGACCTTATCTACTGTCGAGTCATCCCAGTAGTCACTGAGCATTGCATACTTAGGTTCGGCCTCCATACCAATGTTCATCTCATTTGTCTTTACTGACACAGTTATGTCAGGGTCTTCAAACAGTGGTCGCTGAACCTCACGATGGCCTTCTATTTTTGGAATATTAATTTTTCATGGATCCTCATTGTCTTCCTCAGCATTTACATTATAACATTCCAGTGTGCAGCTCAGCTGAGTAGCCCATTTAGGCTAAATTTATTCTATCAACTCCTGTGGTATCTTAAAGGTACCTACTTTTACCTCATGTAGCACGTCATCAATGGTGTCCCACCAGTGATCCTCAAAAGTGAAGGTTAACAGGAATCCTTCGAACAGGATATCCCATTCACCTGTCCCATGGCAGATCTCCGTCTCTATATACTAGTTCATGGGTATAACATCTAGGGTATGATAGAACAGGTGCACCCACTTAGATTGTGGCTCTTCTCCATAGACCTTTGTCCACTAGTCCAACTGCACACATGGATCATCTCATCCGTCATACTTGTCTTTTAGTCGCATCTAAGACTTCCCAAAATGCATGTGCATCATTCTTCTACATTCTCTCTAGTCCTCAAAGCTTCCTTGGTGCGTACCCCACCACCTCGTGGGCATAGCATGCAGTGCCCGCTTTAAAGCCTAGAAAAGTTTCTTTTCCAGCACCTCCCTTTCAAATATGTCCAAGAAAGCATCTACCTCACCTAATCCATCATAAGTAGGGATATCCCTCACTTCTATCGATATGCAGCGCAATGATCTTGTCATCATGTTATAGTTCAACGTGGTTACCTTGTGTAACTAATTTTGTCATCGCTATATCTCTTCATCTGAATCCAAAGTACATGAGCTTGCGTGCTCCTATGAGATTCATCCATCCAAGATGGGATTTACCCAGTCTTGCTCTCGTGCGGTTATGTTGTAGATGCAGTCCAAATCGTCATCGCTTTCATAGTCATGCATCGACTCTGTGTAGTGTGATCCTTCCACAGGGTCCAAAGTACGACTATGCACAAAGACTTCTTCCAAAAAATCATCTTGTGCTTCTTCAGATTAATCACCCCATTTATGTCAGTGGCCCAATCTATTCCTAAGAGTGCTAGGTAGGGATTGTTGTCATCAACAATCTCTATTACTTCAAAGTATGTTAGTGCACTCGCCCCTTTAATATCCATGGTGATTCCCTGCAATCTCCCCATAGGTATATCTTTTTCTAGTTCGCCATTCGCAGCTGGATAGGAGACCATTGTAGTGTAGATCTTCCCATGGGCTCCCACGTTTGCTTCGACAAAATGTTTGTGTTTGATCCTAGGTCCAAAATTACTTGGTCCATCTCATATTCTCCAATCTGCACAATTAGCCTCATTTATCTCCCTATCCTAGTCTTATGCTTTCCAATCTTTTGGACTATGCGCAGTTATCCTGGCATGGTCCCAGCACATCTGTTAATGAGCTCCTACAATCCCTTTACAGCCTTACTATTGTGCAGTAGCTTCATGCATTTTTCTAGGAATGTCGTAAGCATAGATGGGTCCATTTCTAGCTCTGATCTATCTTTTCTTCCTAAAGTTTTGGCATCAGTGAAGCTCTTCTTAACTTCCATGAAGGTTTCCTTAGCACGCTCCAAATCAAATTCTACTACTTTCATCGGAGCCTTGCGAACCCAAGCACTATCTTTGGGTTGTTTGCCTTTTCATCTCCCGTCGTAATTCCACTTTGGAGCACAATGTTCACATTTGGATCCTCCTCGTGTGGTTCAGACCTCATCATCTATAGGTTCTAAGATGGGGGAGGTTGTAGCACTCCCTTGTCGTACATCCTAGCTATCAGCATAGGACAATCCTCAGTCTCATGATCAAACAAGTTACAATACAGACATGATGGATGTGTTGGATTCATACAATCATGGGCATAATTTCCTGGCCTTACGCAATTGTAATATATCAGTTGTCCGTGACCTCTTCCAGGTCCTCCTCCACCTCGGCCTCTTCCGCACCCCTGAAATCTAGTTCGCACCACTACTATGTTCTGTTCAAGGGGCCGTGATTCAACCTGAACTCTGTAGGTGGGAGTTCTATCCATCATGATCTCATAGCTTTTACAAGTTCACTCATCATGTCCAACCGATCTACAAAAATTCTAGAACAAATGTTGCGAATTTTGTGTGTACTTTTGTAACAAATGGCAGTTTTCCATAGCATGCTTTCCTCCTATTTGACAAATCGTGCACCACAAAGTAGGCACCGCGCTAGGTCCTGCTTTTTCCTCCAACCTTAACGGCATTAGTCCTCCTCCCGTGAGGTAATTCTAAACACTGAGCAGTGGTACTTGTCATGACCCTAACCCTTACATTTAACACACCATACCTCTTTGCACACTTCTAGTTGGGTTGTCCTGTCCTGTTTGAGACTCTGCAGCTCAAGGCATAAGTTTTTCAATTTTTCATGGATCTGTTGAACTCCCAAGTTAGGACCATGTATTAGGGTTTCATGTAGCCTCATCGTGATCTCTAAGGCCTATGCCTATGTCGTTAACCTCTGTTACGACAACACATTCCTCAAATGCAGCATCAACGATGCTACAAACCATTCATAGTGTTGTCCATCTGTCAAAGTCATATTAGCTTCGCAAATCGTGCACCTTAGTCTCTGATCCAACTCCCAAGGAGTCTCACTTGGTAGCATTGTGATCTCTTTGAATCCAATGATCGACTACACCTCTGACTTTAGCCTACTAAATTCTCTATTCAGAGAAATTTGGATATCCGCGATCCTTGCATTCGGATTATCATTAGAATGATTAATATACCAGGTCAGTGTGTGATCTTGCAGAGCATTGACCAGTGTCTCTTTCTTTATATTATCATCTGTAACTCCCTGCACTTCCCATACGGCTGTTATCACGAACCAAGACTGGTCTGGCTCTTCATTTCCTACTCTCTTGAACACAAGCAACTTCATCGCACTTGCCATATTGACTCATGGAGGTGGTACGGGTGAAGATGGAGGTGAAGGCGATGAAGCTGGTGGTGGTGGTATGCATGGAATCCTCTGCCTTATCAAATTGATCACACTTCGCAGTGAGACCTCCACGAGCTCTTCCTTGTCCCCTCGCAGAGGTGTAATAAAAGGGTTATTCTTTGGTCCCTTACTTCCTTCATTTCTATAGGTTTTTCCACTTTGGGTGGCTCCGAATATGAAGGTAATTACATAACCCTCTTTTCATACAATAAAATTTTAATCCAAGTATTCAGAGACTTTACGTACTTACCTTGCAGTCCTTTGACAAAGCGTCGCTCAACCTCGCTATAGCTAACTGCAGTATCTATCGCAAACTCGGGAATGAATCCTCGTATAATCTGATTGAGCTAGTGATCAAGAGCGTGTGTGATCTTATACTTCAATGCTTCCAATCTACACACCAACTCTAGGGTCCACACAATAGGATTATCGAGCTTCCACCTTCCTTGGCTATCTACTAGCTTCGCAATCTACTCATACAGCTCAGTACGGAAAGATGCGAAGAAAAATTTGTGGATCTTTGTGTACAGCTAGCAGTCTAACCACTATTCATGGATTCCTATTCTCCTGCACCATGAACTCATGAATTCTTCTGTCCAACCAACCCTCAATTTCCTTCTTAATTGGATTCCAATGATATGACATCAAACATCTCTATGCAGATTCCAGTCTTGGCAAAGAAACCATTTGTTGGCTTGAGGGGGCCTGACCCAAGTTCGGAGTTATTTAGCCAAACAAACCCCTGTACTATTGGCACTTTCGGCAACAACCTACGTAGTGTAGACTCAGGTTTCACCCAAAGCAGTATGGGGGGATGTTGGAACCAATTTTCCACACCTTTGAGATGTCTGAGGGGTTGGTTTAGTCCAACTGTGAATACCTTCGTTTAGGTCACTTCGCGCACTTTTCTGACCTATGAGGCCTTCGTGATCTATTATAATCTCCCTTGTGTAGCCCTAACCAGGGGCTAAGGTGCTTTAATGCTGCTAAAGCAATGATCTATGCTATTTCCCCAAGTTATACCGATGATCTTACCTATCTTCTTTTAACTGTTAGTTAACTTCGCATAAATAAATACTTATATTATATTCGCTTATTCAACACATTCATATAATTTTTCACAGCAATTAAACAGTAAACTTGTAATTCATACCCAATATACTTCAATGTATAAAACAAGAAAATATACACATAAATAATGTAAAACTTCTCTCTATTAATGCTTCAATCAGATACAGACTCAACCTGCCCTACTCGCTTAGCTACAGGGGTCTATGCACTCAGCTACAGAGCCTTCTCCTACTCTACTACCCAAAGACACGACTCGATGCTTCAACTAAGACTCAATTCATCATCATTAGATCTTCAGTTAACTTCCACTTCACTTCTTTACAACTTAGAGCCTCTCTCTGTTTATACAATTCCATGGTCTGCGAACCATGGGTAGATCTTTCAAGCTGACATTACATTACAAAAGTAAGGGTAGAAAATCCTATGACTCAATTAGAACTTCACGCTCTGCGCCCACAAATCACGTAGTCTTTACATCAGACTTAGTCAAAACATGGGCTCTAAACCTCAAAACTTGCCTTGGGGGATCCTGCACCTAACACTCCTGAATTATATATGAAACATGTGAATTTGGGAAAATCATCATAACTTTCTCTCTGAGCATCAAATTGAAATTTAGTAAATAGGTAAAGAAATAGGACAGACTGTAGTTTTCTATGTATCATTTTTAGGTCCAAAGGTCCAAACAGTGACATGTGGCACTTCATACAAGCATGATCTGTTGAACCAGTCCATAATCAAGTTATCATGGGAGATTTGGAATAACTCTTTCTTGTTGCATCCAATATTGATTGGACTTGAGGGGTTGGAATGAGGACTCATATGGCAACCACAAGAAAAAATTTCAGTCCTTGGAGATCCGCAATTACAGATATACAACTGATTCAATATAGAGTTCCTACAAAGCCAAAAAAGGTGTGTAGTATTTTTTAAATTTTGCATAAGTTTGGTTTGAAAAAATTAGTTTGAAGGAATTAAAAGAACATAGCGAAGCATAATTATCAATAGTTGATTCCCCAAAGAAAGAAAATGGAAACACCTAGTAAGCAACCTGAAAGCTCTAACATGACTCATGAAGAAGAGGAAGAAATGCAACATGATATATCAAAACTGTGAGACCAAGTGCAACAAATTTCACTCTGACAAAATGTAACAACAGCTAAGATGGATGGTTTAAAGAAAGGAGTGGAAGCCAAGATGTATGGTTTAAAGAATGGTGTGGAATCTAAGATGGAGGGTTTAAAGAATGGCGTGGAAGCTAAGATGAATGTCGTGGAATCTAAGATGGATGGCATGGAAGCTAAGATGAATGTCGTGGAATCTAAGATGGATGGCATGGAAGCTAAGATGGATGGTATAAAAGAAAAACTTAAAGGAAACATGGAATATTTGAAGATAGATTTGACAAAGTTGCTACAAGAAATGCTTACTAATGGCGAAAGGGTAGTAAAGGAAACTCATGATGATAACAAAATAAATGTAATCATGATTTCATAGACTCTAATGTTGGATTGAAGACCCACCGTGTTCCAAAGATCTATATGAGGAAGTTTGATAGCAAGGATCCCATAACATGGATACTATAGATAGAGAAATATTTCAATTTCCATAATGTGCAAAACACACAAAAGGTATGCATTGAAACTTTATATTTGGAACCCAGTCAGTTTCTAGGGTACTGATGGCTTTACTCTCATAAACAAATTGTCACTTGGGAAATTTTTATGGAAGAAATAATAGCACATTATGAGGATACAAAAAGAAACACCTTTTTTAGCCAATTGATAAATCTCAAACAAAAAGGTTCAATAGTGGAGCACATTGAGGACTTCCAAAAATTGAATATAAGGGTAAAATACATTCCAGAGGAGCATAGGATTGATGTATTCATTGGGACATTAAAAGATAGCATCCAACATGAGGTTCACATTTGGGAACTTGGTTCATTGGAGAAGGCATTCATGTTGGAAAGAAAAATTGAAAGAAAAATTATGGAAACAAGGAAGCCTACCAAACACAACTATGAAGATGGAAGTGTTGTTTCCCGTAGCCTTCCACAACCTACAAGGTTGACACCACAATAATTGGGAAAAAAAGGAGAAAAAGGGCTTTGTTACAGTTGTGATAGAAAATATACTAAAGGTCATAAGTGTGCTGAGAAGAAATCATTTTACATAGATTGTGAAGAGGAAGAAGAAAAGGAACAAGAAACATGAAAAGAAGAGGATAGACACCAAGAACAAAGCCAGAGAAAGAAGAAATGAATCTGCCGATATCTTGTAGTGCACTGGCCAGAATAACCACTCAAACTATCAAGATATAAGGACATATCAAGAAGAAAAAGGTAATAGTGTTGATTGATTCGGGTAGTACCCATAACTTTATTCATTGTAAGATAGAGAAGGAATTGAATTTCTTCCTATATCTAGCACCAGAGTGTCAAGTGATGGTTGCAAATGGAAGAACCATAAATTTCTCTGGAAAGTGCCCTAATATCAAGTTATCCATGGGATAATATGTGTTGAATAGTCCAATGCTTTCCATTCCAATGGGTGGTGCTGATGTTGTACTAGGAGTCCAATGGATACAATCTTTTGGTATGATAGATTTTAATTTTCAACAACATTTTTTTATTTTTTATTTTTAATTTTTTTTTAGAAGGAAAGGAAGTTAAGGGATATCGCAAGGAAACTGGGAAATATAATCAACTCTAATGACATGAAAAAGATTCTAAAGAAAGAACAATGTGGTGTAATTGCACAATTATGTTCACTAGAGGTTCCCACGTCAAAATGATCTATTTCTCCAGATATCCAAAAAGTCTTGGACAATCATTCCAAGGTATTTGAGACTTCCATAGGCCTCCCACCTATTCATGATGAGGATCATTTTAATCATTTCATTCCATGAACTGTTCCTCCAAACATCAGGCCTTATAGATATCCATATGCTTCAAAGAGTGAAATTTAATGTATGGTTGCAAAAATGCTAGAGACTAGTATAATTAAACCTAGTCAAAGTTCTTTATCTGCTCCAGTAGTACTAGTGCACAAGAAGGATGGATCATGGCACATGTGTCCAAATTATAGGTAGCTCAACAAGCTCACTATTAAAGATAAATTTCTCATTCCTATCATTAATGATTATTGGATGAATTTCATGGAGAAATTTACTTCACCAAGTTGGATCTTCATTCAGGATATCATCAAATTAGAATGAATATTGAAGACATTCCAAAAACAATATTTAAAACTCATGAGGGTCATTATGAATTTTTGGTCATGCCTTTTGGGTTTACCAAAGAACCTTCTACATTTCAAGGCTTGATGAATTCCATTTTCAAACCATTCCTTAGAAACTTTGTGTAGTATTTTTTGATGATATACTAATCTACAACAAGTCTTGAAAGCATCATGTTCAACATGTTGATAGGGTGCTCAAACTATTGGAGGAGAAAAAATTATATGAAAAAACCTCCAAATTTTTCTTTGGAGTACAAGAGGTGGAATATTTGTGTCATATTGTATCTCATGAAGGTGTAAAGGTAGACCCTAGAAAAATTAAAGCCATTAAGGAATGGAAAATCCCCACATATATGCGAGTATTTCTCGGGTTGACATGATATTATCACATGTTTGTTAAGAATTATGGTAGAATAGCAGCACCTCTAACAACATTACTAAAGAAAGATGCATTTTATTGGATTCCAGTATCAACGAAATACTTTGAACATCTTAACGAGGCAATGTACCAAGTACCTGTCTTAGCTATGTTAGACTTCACAAAAACATTTATTATGGAAAGTGATGCCTCATGAAATGGAATTAGTGTTGTTTTAATGGAAGAAGAAAGACCCATTGATTTCGAAAGTCATCCAATCAAAGGAAAGTATTTACAAAAAGCTATTTATGAGAAGGAAATGTTGACAATACTACACACACTTAATAAATGGCGACCTTACCTAATGGGGAGACACTTCAAGGTAAAAATAGATCATGATAGTCTTAAATACCTTTTAGAACAAATATTATCTTCAAAAGAGCAACAAAAATGGGTCACAAATATGTTGGGTTATGACTTTGAAATCATCTACAAAAAAGGGAAAAAAATATTGTTGCGAATGCACTCTCAAGAAATGATGAGGATGTGGAAGCCTTGCTTTACGCCAATTATATTATCCAACTAGATTGGATAAACAAAGCAAGGGATGAATGGAAGAATGAAGAAGAAGTGTGGGCACTCATTCAAAATTTACAACAAGACCCTAGTAGATCTTATACATTTAGCTGGAAAAAGGATCCGTTATGGTACAAAAATCGCTTATACCTTTGTAAGAATTCCAAACTCAAACAAAATATTTTTATGGAATTTCACACCTCTCCCTTAGGAGGGCACTCAGGATTTTTAAAAGCTTACCACATGGTTAAGAAGGAATTTTAATGGGATGGCCTTAAATATGATGTTCAAAAGTTTGCGGCTAAATGTCTGGTTTTCCAACAAAATAAAGTTGAAATAATTAAGACCACAGGCCTATTACAACCTTTATCTATTCCAAGTCAACACTGGGAGGAGGTTCCAATGGATTTTATCAATGGTTTACCCAAGTCCGAAGGAAATAGTGTCATGATGGTGGTAGTTGATAGACACCAAGTATGCACACTTTTGTGCATTATCTCATCCCTTTAAAGCCAATGCAGTTTCTACCACATTTATGGAAACAATTGAAAATGTACATGGAAACCCAAAGATTATTATAAGTGATAGAGATCCCATTTTCACTTGAAATTTTTGGACACAATTATTTTCTTATCTGGGTACTTATTTAGCTCATAGATCATCATATCATCCTCAATTTGATGGGAAAATTGAGATAGTGAACAAGTGTTTGGAAGTATATCTTTGTTGCTTTATATCTAATAAACAAACGCAATGGGTCAAATGTTTTCCTTTGTTTAAATGGTGGTATAACACTTCCTTCCATACTGTAGCAAAAATGACCCCATTTATGGCACTTTATGGATATAATCCACCATCCATCACATCATATCTAAGAGAAAATTCTAAGGTTCAAGTAGTGGAAGATCACATCGATCATCAAAAACAAGTTCTCCAACTATTAAAGGATAATCTCACTTTGGCACATAATAGAATGAAACAATAGGCAAATCAAAATGCAACGAAAGAATTTTTGATGTAGGTGACTAGGTATTTCAACATCTACAACCATACAAACAAATGTCCCTCAAGGAAAAATATAAGGATAATAAATTATCACCAAATTATTATGGTTCATATAAGGTGTTGTAAAATATTGGTACTATGGCATATAGATTGGAGCTTCCTACAACTTCCCGAGTGCACCTAGTTTTCCATGTTTCATTCTTAAAAAAGGTTATAGGTGACAACCTCCAAGTTCAAACAATATTTCCAGAACTTGACAAGGAAGGGAAATCATATTGGAACCTGAAGCAGTCACAGAAATAAGAACTCAACAACTACGAAGTCGATCGATTTCAAAGTATCTCATAAAGTGGAAGAACTTACCCACTGGAGACTCCACATGGGAGGATGAGAATTTTATACAGAAGCATCCAGAATTACTCAAGCATTGAGCACAACACTTTCCTGAAGGAGAGGGGCATGTTAGGCCTCTATAATACTAGTGTATTCCCTTATTATTATTGCCATTTTAGCCTGTTATTGTTATTGTTGTGCCCATGTAGTCCCAAGATTGTTATTATTGTGCCCCATAGAAGCCCACTATTGTTATTGTTGTGTGATTACATTATTATTGTTATGTAGGCTTGACTATATTGTGACCCGACTCCTATATATAGAAAGGAGGTCTTGTCATTTGTAGCATCCAAGAATTATTCATTTGTGTAATGGAAAGGAGGTTCCCCCCTCGAAGAGGCTGATTTTGAAGTCGTTGATCTATCTTTTCTTCCATTTTGTGAGCTTGTTGCATAACAAAGTTTGACCTACATTTCATGCATAATTAGAACCAATACCATGCATGCATAACAACTGCATATAGAGATATAACATATAAGTTAAAAACTATATACACACCATTCTAGCTAATTTCCACTCAGCAATGCATGACCATATCAATTACACAAACCATGACCTCATGCATGACAACAACAACCACTTCACGTGAATTTGATAACATGTGAACACTGACATGCATAAAAATTCATAATAAACCATATACACATGAAGACATACTCCACAAAAATACCTTCAACCTTCACAAGGTAACATCACTAAAACCATGATCAACACCATGCAAATGCAACAAGGACATGGAATACATGCAGAAGGAACACATATGCAACCAACATGAAAGCATGATAAACACATAGCCTAAGGAGAACAAAACCACACTCTGATACCACTCTATAACACCCTCTTGCCACATCTACCTAATCAACTGGTCAGTTGGGGTAAACATGTGATGAGAGGCTACTATGATTGGATTTGATGTCCTATGTGACCTTAAGGAAGTGGAATTGACAAAACAAGATCTTACAGACCTCCCTTGATGCTTCAAGGCCCCCAGGAGCTAATCCACCGCTCCACATGCCCAACTCCTGAGTTATCCTAGCATTTCAATGACATAGACCCAGAGTCACTCCCATGATAAGTCATGTGACTGTAAACCTATAGTCACCCCCATAATGCCTACAAGGGAGAGACTGTAGTCTCTATCAACTAGTGTTGTGCTAGAGATTGCGAGATTTAATCCACTTTTTCAAGGCTAGTCTCCAAACCAATGCGTAGAACTTGATGAGAGTATCCAAGACATTAAATCACACCAATGAAAAGCCTTTAACACAAAACTTGATCAAGGGCTTGACCTAACCAATGTGTGTTAAATTTTACTGGGAACTTTGCGAATTCACCATCATATAAGAGTACAAGATCTCCTTCCCAAAATATCTTTTGCTTGATGCTCATGTCATGCCAGTTTTTATCCCTTGATTTTTGGACTTTTTGATGAAAACCTGCTATAAACCTATCCTCCTCCAAAGCAAGCAATTACACCAACCTCTCCTCCATTATATTAGAATCTTCCATGTCTATGAAGGTTGCAATTATTAAGCTAGATACAATGTACTCCATAGGACAAAATGCTTCTTGTCCATATACCAATCCAAAAGGTGTTTTGCATGTCAATTTCTTGCATTTTGTCCTATAAGCCCACAACATTGCTAGAATCCTTAGATCCCAATTATTTAAGTTCACATTGCACACTTTTTTTGAGTGCATTCTCTAGAATTTTATTGAAAGATTTGACTGTCCCATTCTCTTGAGGGTGATATGTGGTACTTTTTTAATGGTGAACTTGAAATTCCTTAGTTAATGTTTCAATGGTTTTATTCAAGAAATGTGACCCTTGGTCATTCGTCAATATCCTTGGACACCCAAATCTCGATAGAATGTAATAAAAAATGAACTCCACAACAGTATTTTCACTGCAATCCTTCGTTAGTTGTGCCTCGAGTCAGCTCGTCAAATAATCAGTTTCTATGGTTATGTATATTGCACCAATCTTCTTTCCTAGTGGCTTAATAGGTCCAATAAAGTCAATAGCCCACTTCTCAAATGATTGCAATTTCATCTATAGATTGAATGGAATTTTGTCTCTTCTAGATGGTTTTCCTGTTCTTTTACATATATCACATGCGCAACAAGATTATTTTTCATCTTTACGCATTGTGGGCCACCATAACGTAGCTTTCAAAATTTTCTGTACAGTGGTCTCTCTTACATAATGTCCACACATACCAACACACCATGGCATATTGTGTACACAATGCCACATGTACACTAGTACCACTTGTACAACGTGTACAAAATACCACATGTAAATAGTACCATATCCATGACATGTACACAACACCACATGTCCACAGTGGCACATGCACGATATGTTCACAACACTACCTGCATACAGTGCCACTTGTACAACATGTACAGAGCACAACATGCACACAACACCACTTGTACAATCATGCACACCATACCATATGTACATAGCACCACATGTACAGCATGCACACAACACCACATGTACATAGCCAGTCTTACACTAAATCAGAACCTTTCAATTTAAGGGGAAGAAAATAGTATCATGACTGTGTTGGCCCTAGATTGATTCCCTCAAGAGCTGCATATCCAACTTGTATATAGCATCATCTGTACATAGCACCGCATGTCCAACACATGCAAAGCACTATATGCATACAACAATGTATATCCAACATGAACACAGTACAATAAGTACACAACACCATATATCCAACATGTACATAGCACCATATATAGCCAACACTGAATATGCAACATTCATACAACATTATTTGTACTAACACCCTGTACAAAATATTGCATAAACAACGTGTACACACACTACATATGCACAATATTGCATGTGCACAATCATCACATATGCAACATGTACAACATATAAAACATATGAGAAATAGTAATACCATACATCTAAAACCACACTGTCCTTACCAGGAAACATTGATTCCAATGTCTTATTCATGCTTATCCTAGCATGATGTAGACCACACTGCTTCCATTTCACTAGTGTATCCCTCTGTATAGCTTGTCCATAACATAGAAATAATATAATCATTCATGCCATTCACCTGCATAAGAAATCATTCCTCCACATGAACGATCCCTAATAACCCTGTCAAATAGTGACATAGATACATATATACATATATAATCATTAGCGTAAAAAAATCATAATCCTATCCAACAACGACATACATGCATACCTATATACATATAAATGTTATCATTAATAATCATGATCCATGACAACCTAGTCAAACATGACATACATACATGCCTACATGTATAAACATCAACATAATCATGATCATAACATAATTACTAGATATCAAGGTCAAGGCTAAGAGAACTTCCTTTATTCATACACAACATTGCGAAAAATCGTTCCCAACATAACCAAGGCAACTGACACCTCAAATTTATTTTCTTTACATTTTCTGGTTACCTTTCTCATGACTATACTGCCACTGTCCATTTACCACAGTGGATCCAACTAGTCCAACCGATTGTCATAGTCTTCCCTTCTGTTGTGCTTACTCATGCACCGAGCTTCATCTGTGTCTTACATTACCTATTGAGTACCACACAACCGTCCCTGAGCTACATTAAATTTCCTCTTTCCAAAACAATTCCCAAGACACTCAAAACATAAAAGGCAAGACAAGAAACAACCAAGAAGGAAACCAGGAAACTAATAATGACACCACAACCCAAGTGGCATGGCCATGCACAAGACGCAAACAAAACCCCAATCAAGCAAAACAAAGCACCAAAATACCAAAAGACAAGACTAGCAACAAACATCATGACTCAATCGCCATCATTCCCAAGGAAAGCTCAACCTAGGCCTTCTTCAAGATTTCATGGAAATCTCTTTCCATGCAATCCCCTGCATCATATTATCATAAACACATAAATATTAGTGCATAAATAAATATAACAATATACCATTTATCTTACCTTGTTGTTCCAAGCACATTGCTTGCAACTGAACACATCCAAGCCATCTCTCAAGGGACTCCAATTCCCTCCACACGTAACTAGAAACTATCCGCTATACTTGTCAAGTACATTTTCATGAACCTATCACATATCCACATAATGTCAAATAAAACATAGGTTAAGAAGCCTCCCTGTATGTAGAGCACTTGTTCGTTTGCAATTAGGGTTTCCAAACATAGCTAAAGGAATTCTTGTCCAAGTCCTTCTTTTTACCTTTTTACTTTGCTACAATTTGAGGCTTACTATGCATTGTCAAATCATCCAATTGTTAGTCATATAAACACATCAACTATTACCTTGTCAGGCTAATACCAAAGCGCTTCCTACATCTGCTCACACATGTCAACGACATGTTCCAAATATAAAGACATTCATATCTATCAATTGAAAACAACCTTTACCAGGAGTAACAAACATGTCATAATCTATAGTCAACTCACAATCATTAGACATAATGCTACCACTATCACATATTACACTCAAGTGCCTATCAACTGTTTGAACACATATGTATTAGTACAATCATCTTAATACAAGACCATTGGAAAACATACTCATATTATGAAATTCATCAAACATGCAACCAACTTTCAGACATAGCATGTTAAATGAATCAACCAGAAGACGTAACAGACACCAAACATTCATACACCAAATAGATGAGATAATCAAACAATCAAGCACCAAATATACGACATAAGTGAACTCATACCTTAGTGTATTTCAGGGGAGGCTATCTTTTTTGCACAATCAATCTAAGTTAGCAAAATATAACTTCACAACATATCAATTGTAACCTAAATCATGATATTCAGATAACTAACTAACATGTTCACATCATAATCTCATAAGCATTTTTCATTCATTCAAAAATTTCACATATGTATATTAGTATAGATTAGTATGACACCATATCACAAATATGTCATCTCATACCTGAATACGCAACCATAACCATTTGCATAAGTCAAACCAAGTTAACACAATACATATAACATCAAGTTCTTCAATTCAATGAACATAACCATCACACATATGACCAATCAAAACTACAACATCAAGGTCTTAATGAAATAACTCTAATAATCAAGTTAATTAACATATGAAATGCTTATCAACAACATATGACCTAATCATCAAGCTAACTATCATATAACAACAAGAAGTTAACCTATAACATACTCATCAAGAACATATAACATGATCATCGAGTTATCTAACATAAACAAAAATAGCAATGCATACACCCACAAGTTACTATCAATCATGAGTATATGACACATTTGTATATGACTATACTAATTAACTATCATCTATCAGGTATGTAACCATAGCATCAAAAACATGTACATAAACCACATGTATATAAACCTAATGCATATAAAAATCCTTAACTTACATACCTGCATGCCAAACATACAATACCTATATGACGATCTACTCTTGCCTCGTGGTCCAATGCTGCAACCTCACTTTAATGATCTGAATCTCCTGCTCTATCTCAACCAGCACATTAGCATCATAACAACCAATAGCACCATGATGACCTAAATTTCATACCATGACTTGGCAAGGCATGTTTGACCTACATTTCATTCATAATTATAACCAAGACCATGCATGCATAACAACTTCATATAGACATATAACATATAAGTGCGAAACCATATACACACCATTCTAGCTAGAGTCTAGTCATCAATGCATGACCATATCAATTACACAGGCCATGACATCATGCATCACAATAACAACCACCTCATGTGCATTTGATAACATGTGAACACTGACATGCATAACAATGTATAGTCAACCATACACACATGAAGACATACTCTAGGAGAACACCTTCAACCTTCACATGGCTACATCACTACAATAATGATCAACACCATGAAAATGAAACAAGAACATGGACTACATGCATGAGGAACACATATACAATGAACATGAAAGCATGATCAACACTCAGTTGAAGGAGAGTGCAACCATGCTCTGATACCACTCTATAGCACCCTCCTCACGCATCTACCCAAGAAACTGGTCAGTTGGGGTAAACATGTGACAAGATGCTACTATGATTGGATTCAGCCTCCTATGTGACCTTAAGGAACTGGAATCGACAAAACAAGATCTTACAGACCTCCCTCAGGTGCATTATTACCCCCAGGAGATAATCCACCACTCCAAGTACCCAACCCCTGAGTTAACCTAGAATTTCAATGAATTATTCCCAAATTCGCTCCCATAAAAGCACATGCATGCAACTGTAAACCTATAGTCGCTCCCATAGTACCTGGAAGGGAGAGATTATAGTCTCTATCAACTAGTTCCATGCGAGAGACTGGGATATTTAAGTCACTTTTTCAAGGCTAGTCTCCAAACCAATGTCTAGAACTTGATGAGACTCTCCAAGGCATTAAACGACACTAAGGAAAAACCTCTAACAAAAAACTTGATCAAGCCTAGCTTGACCTAACCAAGTCTAACCCTGATAGACATTTTGGCAAACATATTGAAAATTTGTAATCTACAGGTATAAATAAGAGACTTTAGGATAGGGATCTCATACTTATCTGGAATTCACCATGAATCATTACTCCTTATCAAATTAGCTTCCATTTCATCCATTAGGTCATAGATACGTTGATAATTCAATTACAGATAAAAACATGATGAGATCCATACATAATTGATACCATAAAACGTATACAAAACCAATATGATAGGGATAGAAATATCAATGAAATCACAACAATATAAACCACATATAATCCATCCTAATACTCATAAGGATACAAGGAGAAATAACATCTTCTTGGTGATGTAAAAACAAAAATTGGCATGGGACTTACACATTCCACCCAACTGTAGAATGGATGAGCCAAATCTCTCTTCAACCATTCACCCCCATCCCATATTCCAAGCATGAATGTGGGATCTCATAGAACACATCAATCAAAACCATCCAGGGCTTCCGGAGGCCATCCACCTCAACCCAGAAAATAGTGATTCCACCTCATGCTCAAAAATCACCAAGCCATGATCAGATCAGTCTCTATCCCAACCATCTAGGGATCCATAGTGTTTTTCCAACCAAGGCTCGAGGACTAGTAATTCAACCCACAAATTTTACTGGGCTCCAGAGCGTTTCTCCAACCAAGGCTCTAGGACTAGTAACTCAACCCACCAAGGGCACTAGAGCGTTTTTCCAACCAAGGCTCCAAGACTAGTAACTCAACCCAAGATGATACAAGGCTCCAGAGCATTCTTCTAGCCAAGGCTCAAGGACTAGTAACTCAACCCAAGATAAGGAACATGAGGACCAACCAAAAACAAAACAAGGAAATAAACCCACAATCACCATGGCTATCCAAGAAATGGAAAGGCTAGGCAATCCATTGTCATTCTTGACCATCCTCCATGCCAATGACAGATCACAACCAAAAATTAGCATGCATATTCCATGCATGCCAAAACTAGTGAACGAAACATACATGCAACTTGGTACCTATAAGAAAATATGATGTAGCTTTTTGGTTCTGCTGCCCTCTTGTGATTGCCTTCTCTTCTTTTGCATTCTTTCTCCAAAAATCCAAGTATGCCACACCCTCCAAGAGTGCTCTAAGAAAACTCTAAGTATCCAAGAGTATGAGAGAGAGAGAGAATAATGAGAGAGCTCCAAAAATAAACTAATCAAATCTTTCCCATTGATCCTCAGAAGCATTTTATTAATGAGACCTTTATTTTCTTCATTTTCATCCTCATTGCAACCTATGACCTTTCACCTTCCTTTTCTCCTAATTTCCATTATTTTTATAAATAAAATTCCAATTAATGCCTCATGCCTTTCCAAAACTTTAGCCATTTCCTTTTCGAGTATCTTTTAGCCATAATAAATCGAATCAACACCCATTAGGATGTTTCCCCCATCATTCATCTTGGAATACATGTCCCATGATCTGTGGTTATTATTTTTAACTTTTGTTACATGGGATTTTCAATAGGGTTGTTACAGATTATCTGCTATAACTGCAACCAGGCATGTCACTTTGCAAGAGATTTTTAGAATCCTACTATGACATGTATGTATTGCAAATCATTTGATCATGTAATTGAAGATTATCTAGTACTTACAGAAAAAATAAAAGAAAAGAAAAATAAACAACTGACACAGGACATTCAAATGGTGTTCGTGGAACCGAGGACCAATGAAAATCACATTAATATTTTAACAAGGGGTGGAGTTGCAATTGGAAATGATAAATCATATGGAAAGAAGGAACTTGAATCCACATCGGTAATAAAGACTGCGTAGAAAGCTATTTCGTTTGATATTCAGAAGGGGAAATAAGTGTTTATAGAGATAAGGCAAAGCTTTATGGATGTTGGAGCTTCAACCTCTAGCACGCAACTGAAACCAATGTAGAATAATAACTACAACATAATATGATTTGCGGCACAAGATGTGGATCCAATTATTTTAAAGTATTTCCTACAAACTTGCATGAAGTTGTTAAGAGACCATAATGTTGTACAAGGGCTAAAAGAGTTGATATATTCTCATGCTTTTAAAGAAGTATTGCGAAGCGACATGTGTGCACTTAACAATTTACATTAACATAAGAGGAGGAATGTAAAAGAAATGAGACTCACTATGCAGATCAAAGAATACGACATGGATCAGGTTATTCTGGATTTAGGATTTGATGCCATTTTTTTAACAAAGAAGACTTAGGAATTTATGTGTAAGCCAAAGTTACAATGGTCACCAATTCAGTTGAGGATGGCCAACCAATAGAAAATCTTACCTATGGGGAGGTTATTAGTTGTTACAATAGACATTGAAGGAGTATGCACTATTGGAGACTTTGAAGTGATAGAAATTGTGGATGAAAACAACCCCTATCCAACATTTCTTAGACTAGATTGGGCATTTGATAATCTAGGTATAATCAACTTAAAGAAGAGGAAAATGGTATTTGAAAAGAACATGGGATTAATTGTTCCATTGGACCCATCAAAAGGGGTGAGATATACAAAGCTTGTCAAAGATGATTTTTGCGCACCAGCTATAGACAACATTTATCATGTAACAACCAAAGAAGAGGAATGGATTAACCCCACTATAGATGGAAAATTAAGTTGGGAGCATGACAATTCCTGTACCTCATGTTCATAAGTAGAATTGGAAAATTGGCATAATAGACTACATGAAGTGTCTACAAGGCCATGTGCAAGGATCACTAAATCACTTTGCTATATAACTTATAAGGTATGCAAATTTCCTCACTATGATGGTTTAGGTAATGTAAGAAATTTACTTGATGATTATGGAAGACAAATACCAGAAGAGCAAAGGTTGTTCACCTTGGATATGGCCCTTAGATCTACCCCTGCTAGATGGTGGGGTGCACATAAAAGAAATATAGCAAATTTCCATGAGTGTCGAAGATGAATGTGGATTGAGTTTGGGCTAGTAGATACATAAATAGAGGTGAAATATTATGGTAAAGCTGAACCCAAGGATCATATTAGGATATTTAATATAACATGGAAGGAGATTCCACAACAGGAATGGGTACATGGGTTTATCCATACATTAGAGACAATTCCTATGAACTGGTACCTAGAAATAGAACTTCGAGATGGTACTGTGATTTGGGAAGATATGGCTCATGGGTTTATATTAACATTCGGTTTTGAATATCATTTCCCATGCATAGAATTGGCTCTTCAGACGATCAGAGAAAATATCTTTGGGAATGTGACCTCACTAACATGGAAACAACTGGATTGGACCGCACAACTAGGGCATGCACTGCAATGCTATAACATTATTGGAGAAGAAGATGAAGATCCATTCAATACCAACATAATAGAATCAGAAGGACACCGCGAAGTTGCTAGACCTAAGCCATAAATACTAGATATATTGAAGATATTAAAGACTAAGAAGGTAATATATGATCATAGGAGGAACTGAAGTTCACAACTATTGGTGACTATTGGGACGAGGATAGAGTTAGTAAAGTTACAGAGCTACTACATGAATACCAAGAGCTATTCCCTACAAAATTTTAATAAATGAAGGGCATATTAGGGGATCAGGTAGTTATGAGGATTCCCCTTAAACTTGATGTGAAAACTATTAGGCAATGACCCTGTTAGTGCCTAAATCTACCTCAGGCTGAAGGAAGGTAGTTCTAGGGTAACATCAAACCACGCTTAACCTAGTAGCTAGCCCTACCGGGTCGGAGAGGGCTCTCTCCTTGTAAATCTGAATTGGATATTGGCAACTAGGGCTTGAGATGATTCAAATGAATGCTAATTTTAGGCTAGGTATAGGAGATTAGATCTTCTGGTTTGATTTTAGGTTTTGGCTGCTGGATCAATTGGAGAAGGCAGATTGGGTCTGGGAAATCAACTCACGGATACAATCATGTTCTGTGGGGTGAGGTAGAGAAGTGTTTATGTACTAGGAATGGATTAAGATGGTAATTTAGACAATAGAGGAGTTGAGGAGGGCAAAAAGAAACTATGAATCCTCTTCAAACAGTTGAAAACATTGAAAACTAAATGCAATCCCAAGACAAAGCACTGTAACTTAGTGTATTTTGTCTATTCACCTTGATTAATTTAGTTTACAACAGAGAGAGATGTCGATACATATAAACATTAGAAAAAATAATTACAAAGAAGAAACAAAACATGAACTCACTATCACAAGAATCCCACAAAAATAGTTGTAAAACCTGGTTTTATTCCTTGCTAAACTGTTGATACAAAATGTTCAATGAGTCCAACACTTCTGCCAAAGTCCAACCTTTTCAAATGACTAGGAAATTAAATAATATAGGCAAGGAAATCACTCATGCTAGCTATCAGGGTTGAATCCATGAGAAGAGGGGTGGTTTCAACCATATCTAAACTAAGAACAAGAATATAGGCAGTGGAACAACTTGCTTCTAAAACCAAGGAAACCAATTCATTACAGCTTAGAACCACTTGGAACTTGATATATATACCCTATGAAGTGAATTTCATCCATTTTTACATTGAATTCATAATTCACCATGTTTACATTTACCAAGAAATAAGGAAAAAGTGTTCCCCCAAGAAAACTAGGAAAAATTTGGAAAATCAGGCAAAATTGGCAAAATCCATTTAATGCGCAGCACCACTGATTTAATGCGTAGCGCCACTTTCAGACCCAGTTTGGGAGGCCTTGTTGGTGTCCAAATTGGGTGCAAGACACCTCCTTGGAAATATTATTTAGTCTATTATCCAAAACGTCTTGAATTTCTCAATTTTGAGTTCATTTTCCCTATCAAAAGTAAAATCCCCCAAAACTGGTCAAAACGTGCAAAATGAGGCTGCCTAAATGCAGAGTGTTGTTCCAAACACCTTTTGAAGGTCTTCCTTAACTCCAAATTGAGCTCATGATAGCTCATTGGAAATATATTTGCGTCTAGTTATCATTTCACGCATCAAGCAAGTCATTGGAGTAGCCAAGCGAGGAAACATTTTGCTTTTTCTAAGGTCACTCCAGAGGTGCACCAACTCTCCAGAGGCAACTATATTTTTGACATTTCTCTAAAACCATGACACCTGTGTAAAAAGTGAAGGAAATTTTTCATCCTTGGCCTATTATGGAAAAAATACCTCTCACTTTTTCCAAATTCATTTTTTCTTGCTTAGAAACATCATTTGAGTAAAACCTATCCTGATGTGTGGAATAAGGGATTTATCGAAATGAAGTGAAATAAACGGGATAAGGGGCTTCTAAATTCTTGAGAAAGTTTAGGAAAGTAGGGAGAGATGTTAGGAAGTAGGGGAAAGTGTAATTTCAAATGTTGAGTGAGGGGAAGGGGTTCAAAAGGGAAAAACACATGCCTAGCCTAGAAAATTGTCAAATTGTAGCAAGAAACTAGGGTTTGTGGGAAAATGAGGAATTTGAGGGATATCAGTGATGAGAAGCATTTAAGAAGGTACATTAAGGATAGGGGAAGGTGTATGAACATCAGGATACAAGTTTTGTTGATGATTTGACCATCCAAGAGAAATTACCTTCAAAACCCTAGGAGAGGGAAAGGAGCCTTGCCCAAGTACAACTAAAGCACGAACAAAGTGTAAAATGACCCATTGGAACCAGAAATGATGATGAACACTCTTTGAATGATGCTAAATTCAGTTGAATGGTGACATGGACCGACATTTGGAAAACTTTGGAAGGAGTGAAAACAAATTTTAGACCTAATACCTAGTGACCAAATTTTACTTGAAAACTCACTGAAATGACAAAATTTGACTTTGACACTCTGAGACCACTTTGTAAGAGCATGTTTCATCGTTGATGGAAGGCTTCAAATATTGACACTAACATTGGTTCCAATGGGGATGGTAGCTCCTTGGAGGTGCCAAGAACCATAGATCTTTGGGAGAGCAGACAAGTGCCTTATCCATTGGGCAATATGGAATCAACATCTTGGCAACGAAAACATCAAAACTAAAAACTCAAGACTCAAGAATCATAACTGAAATCACTAAGAAATAAGCCTAACTCAAAACTAAAACAAGACACTCAGCTGAAACTAGATACTCAAAAGCTGAAACTATCTTGAAACTGATGAAAATAAAAAAGGACTCAAGACTTACTTAATTGAAACAAGTACTTACAAAGATTTTTAATGGCAGAAATCCATTGAGATTTGCGGGATTCAAATCATGATGAAAACCATCTGCCTACTGATAAAATATGTACAATCATGTGAAGTGAACCTTCCAATGTAACCAATCCAACAGATGGCTACTCAATGAAATTCTACTCTCACTTTGCCCAAGCAAGTAGAACAATGTACATGTAGGAAACTCACAATAACAATTAAAACTAAGGCTTATGCTAACGAACCATGCAACATCCATATTCTGTAGTGCTTGCAAAAGAATTCCGAAAGTATCTTGAAAGTCATGAAGCACTAGCTTGTCTTGAGATCTAGAGCAGTGTAAGCTTCTACTATCTGAGTGCTAGCTGTAAATTACTCGATCATGAGAAACTCTAACTCGAATTATAGCATACCATCTCTCTTAGGCTCATACTCCTCAATGTCATAATCTAAGCCATTCTTAAATAGAAAGCATTCTTCAAGATTATCAAACATGACATCGATATCATATTCATGAAGGAAAACATTATCTATTCACTGATCTATAAAGATAATTTCAAGACTATCATTATTTTCAAAAGTGGAAGAAGCTTCACTGACACCTTCTTGACCATGTGCACACTGCAAACCTGCATTGGCTTGGGATGTAACATGCCTTTCAGGAGTTGATCTATCTCATCTTCAGACAAAGGAGACAATACTTTTTGTTTTTTTTTGCTCAAGCAGTGATTGTATTCTTTCCCTCCGAAAGATTCACAAGGTTGTTGAATATCTTCATTAATTTCAAACAAAGGAGTATACAAATTTTCCTCATACTGCTGATTCATTTTATATGATTCCTGTTGACTATCAAGATGCAAAATTCCTTCATCTTCAAGCAAAGAGGAAGCTAATATATGTTGATTATGATCTTTTGTAACAAAGTGACTCCTCATCATCATGATTTGAATATTCTTCATCATCATGATCTGAATCTAGATCTGAATTAGCCAACTTGACTTTATCACAATCTAAAATTGAAACTTGATTTCCCTGCATACTATCTTTTTCTATGAGCAGATCTGAAATAATACCTTCTCTTTCATCATTTTCCATTGCACTAATATCTTGAACCTACTACAAATTTTCCTGAGCATCTTGATAAGTGTCCTTTAAGCTCTCTTTATGCTACTGAAATGGATTTTCATACAGGGCTTCCATGGCCTCATCGTCCATGAATTCATCATCTTCATAAACTTTCTCAAGTTTTTCAATAAAACTATAAACATGTTTGCAACAGTTCTGAAGTAAATTTAATGATGGATAAGATCATTTATACCTTTCAAAGAACATGGCATGAAAATCCTTCAAGCAGTAAATACTAGCAGGTGATAAACTTTCATACCATGATCAGGCTTCATCTTCCAGAGTGGCCATGAATATCTTCATCAATCAGTCTTCAGGAAAATCAACCTTCAACTTGTGAATGCATGTGAAGTCTAACTAGATGTAAAGCAAAATCATTCCTATCATCATCTTTAAACATAGGCAAATTCCTTTGCCAATCTACCTTAGGAATTTTATTTGGGAAACCTAGAATGTGATCTCGGCTCATGGGATCATACCTTCGAGAAAACAAATCCATATTGATAACAATGAATTCACCAAGAAATTCTTCAGGCTACTCGTTCTTGAATAGTGGACTTGCCATAAAAATTCTGAACCTTGGGATTCTTCGACACTGGAGTCGCCAGGTGAATGATTGCAGCCTTCTAGTGTCTGATCATTGTCCACCATCAACAATCAGATCTAACTTGATACATTTTACTGAGGAATATAAAACTATGTTCCCCAGTATGGTCACCACTATGGTAGCACCTAAATCTACCTTAGGCTGAAGGAAGGAAAGTCTAGGGTAACATCAAACCATGCTTAACCTTGCAGCTAGCCCTACCAGGTCGAGAGAGGACTCTCTCCTTGTAAATCTCAATTGGATATTGGCAACTAGGGCTTGAGATGACTGAAATGAATGATAATTTTAGGCTAGGTATAGGATATTTGGGTTTCTAGTTTGATTTTAGGTTTTGGTTGCTAGATCAAATGGAGAAGGCAAATTCGGTCTGGGAAATCAACTTAGGGATACAGTCATGTTCTTTGGGGTGAGGTAGACAAGTGTTTATGTACTATAAATGGGTTTATGTGGTAGTTTAGACATCTGAGGAGTTTAGGAGGGTATAAAGAAACTATGAATCCTCTTCAAACCGCTGGAAACATTGAAAACTAAATGCAATCTCAAGACAAAGCACTATAACTTAGTGTATTTTGTCTATTCACCTTGATTCATTTAGTTTAGAAGAGAGAGAGAGATGTGGATACATATAAAACATTAGAAAAACTCATTACAAATAAGAAACAATACATAAACTCACCGTCACAAGAATCCCACAAAAATAGTTGTAAAACCTGGTTTTATTCCTTGTTAAACTGTTGATACAAAATGTTCAATGAATCCAACATTTCTGCCAAAGTCCAACCTTTTCAAATGAATAATAAATTACATAATATAGGCAAGGAAACCACTCATGCTAGCTATCAAGTTCAAGTCCATGATAAGAGGGGTGGTTTCAAACATATCTAAACTAAGAATAGGAATATAAGCAGTGGAACAGGTTGCCTCTAAAACCAAGGAAACCAATTCATTACAGCTCAAAACCACTTGGAACTTGATATATCTACCCTACGAAGTGATTTTCATCCATGTTTACATTCAATACATCATTTACCATGTTTACATTCACCAATAAATGAAGAAAAAGTGATCTCCCAAGAAAACTAGGAGAAATCTAGAAAATCAAGCAAAATTGGCAAAATCCATTTAATGCACAGCGCCAAATTTTAATGAGCAATGCTTTTCCTAGGCCAATTTTGGAAGCCGTCCTGGATTCAAAATCATGTGCAGGATAGCTCATTAAACATCTTGCCAAGTCTACCTTCTGGAACAACTTGAATTTCTGAATTTGGAGTCCATTTTCCCCTCCAAAAATTGATTTTCCCAAGACTGCTTCCTGTGTGGCAAAAAAGTGGCAGAGAGGGCACTTTCTGGGTTTTGTTTGCCCTTTTGGAGACCTAGAACTTGTCCAAAATTCCTTGACATTTCTAAGCTTTCATATTTTTCCATTCTAATTCCAAAAATGTAAACCATTTTCCAAAAGGAGGTCCCCATCAAAAGTGCATCGCCAATGGCGTTGCGCACCTATTGGAAAAACCTGTCTTGAAAAATTTAATGCATAGCGCCATTGATTTAATGCACAATGCCGCATTAAAACCTAGTTTTGGAGGCCTTCCCCGTGTCCAAATTGGGTGCATGATAGCTCGTTGAAAATATTATTGAGTCTGATTTCCAAAACATCTTGCATTTCTCAATTTGGAGTTCATTTGCCCTATCAAAAGTCAAATCTCCCAAGACTGGTCAAAATGTGCAAAATGAGGCTGCCTAAATGCAGAGTGTTGTTACAGTCAACTTTTGGAGGTCTTCCTCAACTCCAAATTCATCTTAGGATAGCTCATTGGAAATATATTTGTGTCTATTTATCATTGCACTCATCAAGCAAGTCTTTTGGCCAACCAAGTTAGGAGAAGACTTTATTTTCCTAAGATCACTCCAGAGGTGCAACAACTCTCCTGAGGCAACTATATTTTTGACATTTCTCTAAAACCATGACACCTGTGTAAAAAATGAAGGAATTTTTTCTACCTTGACCAATTATGGGCAAAAACCTCTCTCACGTTTTCCAAATTCATTTTTTCTTGCTCAGAAACATCATTTGGGTAAAACCTATCCCGATGTGTGGAACATGAGATTTGTGGAAATGAAGTGAAATGAAGGGGATAAGGGGTTGCTAAATTCTTGAGAAAGTTTTGGGAAGTAGGGTGGAATTTTAGGAAGCAAAGGAAAGTGGAATTTCAAATGTTGAGTGGGGGAAGGGGTTCAAAAGGGAAAAACACAGGCCTGGCCTAGAAAATTGTCAAATTGTAGCAAGAAACTAGGGTTTGTGGGAAAATGAGGAATTTGAGGGCTATCATTGATGGGAAGTGTTTAATAAAGTACATTAAGGATAGGGGAAGGTGTATGAACATGAGGATACATGTTTTGTTCGTGATTTGACCATCCAAGAGAAATTACCTTCAAAACCCTAGGAGAGGGAAATGAGCCTTACCCAAGTACAACTGAAGCATGAACAAGGTGTAAAATGACCCATTGGAACATCAAATGATGATGATCACTCTTTGAATGATGGCACACTCAGTTGAATGGTGACATGGACTGACATTTGGAAAACTTTGGAAGGAGTGAAAACAAACCCTAGACCTAATACCTAGTGGCCAAATTTTACTTGAAAAGTCACTGAAATGACAAAATTTGACTTTGATACTCTGAGACCACTTTCTAAGAGCATGTTTGATCGCTGGTGGAAGGCTTCAAAGACTGACACTAATAGACCCTATACGTTGAACCCAAAATATAAGGAAAATCTTAAAGAAGAGTTAGATAAAATGATAACATCAGTGATCATTGAACCTATGGAGGAATTAGAGTGAGTAAGTCCTATGGTGGTCCAAAAAAAGAATACTAAAGGAAAAATCAAGATTTGTGTGGATATGAGGAAATTAAATGATGCATGCGTGCATGATCCCTTCCATACACCCTTTACATATGAAGTGTTGGATAATGACACAATATGGTCAGAGATGACTTGCAGCAAGATGTTGATTTTAGGCTAGTAAATGAATATGGGAAAAAGAAGAATTTTTTTATAAATGTATGAGTTTCTGGGATATATGGGACCAACGAACAACAATGAGTAGAGAATTTAACACAAAGGCATAGATTACTTCGTGAGGCAAGACAGGTGGAAAGTCTAGCAATTAAATTTGAAATAATGCGGAATGGAAAGATTGTTTAGGAGAGTGAAAAGGGCATAAACATATGAATCCTTTTCAACAGAGGAGGAACACATAATGTGAAACATTCCCACAGGCAGAGCAATAAATATGAATTCTACCTTATCTTACTCAAAAAATTTCACTAGAAATGAATATGAATGTACTGTGAAACATAACGAAATACATATGAAACATAAAGAGAACACATTTGCTACACTCACACCACATGAATCTCATGAACCAGAGCCACTTCCTTTCATTAATTCTCTGTCAAAATATACAATGAAGAACCAAGTTTCTCTCCCACAGTCTCCCAGAAATTACAACCAACGATTTACAGATGGTTTGCATACAATAAATAGACTATGCCATTGGGAAATAGAATGACCCATAGCTGGGGAGTTTTTCAAATCATTACAAAATGGAAAGGGAAAGCCAACCATTAGTGACAGGTGCAACGTTACAACAATGACAAATTACTTGGGTGACTGCTCATCTTCCTTTGCCACTTGGATAGGAGCCCACCTTTAGTGAAAATACTTTTTAAACATTGCCTTAGTTTCCAAGAAAAAAATAGTGTAAATGAGTAGGCCACTTGGAGAAAGTCGCAAATCGAAATGTCCCAGAGCGGAAGTGATTTTGGCCTTTGGGTCCCTATGCGCCGCGCCCAAATCTATACGCGCCATGCCACATTGGAGACGATTTTGAGGTACCTGCTGGAGTCCAAATTGTGCCCCAAGTGTTCTTGTTAGAAAACCTTGCCTTACTACTTTCCAACCCAAGTGGAATTTCTGAATTTCATGCTCATTTTCCCCTCCAAAACTTCAATGTCCCAAGACTTCTTCCTATGTGTCAAAATAGGGGCAGAGAGGTCATTTTTTGAGTGTTTTTTGACCTCTTGGGGACTCAAAACTTGCCCAAACTTCTTGGCCATGCACCAACAATCATGATTTTTCATGTTGAATCCAAAAATGCAAACCATTCTTGATTTGGAGCTCCCAATCCTAAGCGCCACGCCAGTGGCGCGGCACATAGGGAGAAAAACCCTGTTTGTGCACAAAAATTTGTCAAATGACCAAAAATGCCCAAAAAATGCTCCAAATTTCTTGGCCATGGACCAGCAGTCATGGTTTTTCATGCAAAATCCAAAAAAGCAAACCATTCTTGATTTGGAGCTCCCTATCATAAGCGAGCCTGTGCGTAGCACTTTTTGCAGGAGACGTTTGGAGGCCTTCCTGGTGTCCAAATCGGGTGCAGGATAGCACGTTGGAAAGGTATTTGTGTCTAATTATCATTTGACTCATCAAGAAAGTCATTTGGCTAACCGAGCTAGGAGAAAACTTGATTTTACTAAGGTCACTTTAGAGGTGCATCAATTCTCCCAAGGCAAGTGTATTTTTGACATTTCTCTAAAACCATGGAACTTGTGTAAAAAGTGAAGGAGGGTTTTCTCCCTTGGCCTATTGTGAACAAAAAAATCTCTCAGTTTTCAAAATTCATCTTTTCTTGCTCAGAAACATCATTTGAATTATTGAGTCTTCCTCTGGCCTACAAGTATTATTTGAGAACAACAATTTGCAAACCCTAGACCTAATGACTAAAATGACTCTTGTCCATTAAAGGATCAAAAATTGACTGTCATGGACTTTAGTGAACATTGATGAAAAGATATAAGCCAGCAGGTGCCAGACATGAGGGGAAATGACTAACAAGACCTTTTCCGTCAAATTATGGCATGCCCCTAGCAGAATGCAGCTGAGTGAATGGAGCGAGACTCCTAAAAATGAAATGCAGAAAGAGTTTTGATCTCTGATGGAGGACTGACAAGATTGACTCTAACATGGCCAACAATCCTATGAGTTCAACTGCTTTAGTATTCCATCTGTTTACGAGTCCATTGAATCGATTGCAAAAATTGGCACAGTTGCAGCTTCAATTAACTGT
The DNA here is from genome assembly GCA_000404065.3 of Pinus taeda. Taxonomy (NCBI): domain Eukaryota; kingdom Viridiplantae; phylum Streptophyta; class Pinopsida; order Pinales; family Pinaceae; genus Pinus; species Pinus taeda. The sequence goes on from APFE030560475.1 coordinate 145,877, forward strand.
ACCATCCAATTTTTCACTGCACTTAGTTCATCTATTCCTTGAAGCCTTAAGTCATTTAGCCATGAATGTATCATGGTTTTTTTTTCACCGTTATCAATATCTTGAAGGGTGTTGAATTAAAGGTTTGGCCGGATATCAAAATTATTTGCACACCAATAGCATCTATATTCAAATGCCAACATTGTCACCCTCCTCAAGTTTACTTAACAATGAATTTATTTTATAAAATTGTGACTCTCATGACCAATAAATTCACAAAACTAAAACTCATTGTTACATATTGGACTTCTATACATCTATGCACATGGTCATCACAAAAATAATGAATCTATATTGTCTTTCCAAATATATGTGTTTCACTAGTTACACTCTCATTGGCCTCCGAACATATTAGATGTAATACCAACTGACCTTTGTTCTAGGGCCGAAATAAGGCCTAAAAGTTCAAAAAAATTTCCAGCATCCTCAAATGAAATCTTCTTAGGTGTTCATGATCAGTTTTCTCCAGACCTTTAATAGGTATCAACTGTGTGACCTCAACAAAGCTTGAACATAATGAAAGCAAGGGGCCAAATAGAGATGATAATAATCTCAGTAGTTGTGCTTCAGATTGAGCTAAAATTAACCTATAAGGGAGGTTGAGTAACCTCAAAAACTAGTGAATCCCATTACCAGAAAACAAAGAAAATGGTGCAAACACCCACTATAATTTCAGGCCTCCTTTAAAACTAGACATTGCTCCTTAGGACCGAAATAATCTATGAAATGATTGTCGCCTACTATTGTAACTACAATATAATTCCAACAATGTTATGGTTACCTACTGATGTTTAAATTCATTATGTATTAAGATTATAAAAAAAAAACTACAAATCATCCAAACCTACTATTTACTTAGTACCTCAACCAACCATGCCATACTTCTATACACTAAGCTCTCCCATGCCTTGAATTAGTTAGGTGACCAATATAGTTGTTATGTCCAATCCATGAGAATGTACATCTTCATTCCTAAAATATTTTTTTTTCATCCATGCTCTAGTCATATGGTAAAGGTTTTTTTTGAAACAAGTTAAGATTGACCACTTTCACCTCCATACGATTAAGTCATTTCCATTTTTTGTCAAAAGCACCTTTCCCACAAGTAATTTAAACTCTATTGTCTAATCCTAGGTAGTGAGTCCTCATGTGACTCATTATAAAAAGGAGATGGTAAGTAGTTTCCAAGACCAGTACCAACCAAAGTGTTTGACTTGTGCTTGATGCTCAAGTATCTTAAAACTATTTTCTTCTTTGATGCTCTACAATCTAATTAATATATTTAGTATATTGTCAATATAAAATCATATATCCCTATGGTCAACTATAAAAAAAAATTATAATGGTAGATGTGTCACGATGAGGGAAATATTAATCTCCCACTTCTACATCTAATTGAGAGTCTTGTTGGGTGAATTCCTCCATGCACGACCCTCATCTAACGCTTAGACTATTTTTCATGAAAAATGAGACATCCACCTAGCCTATCTCTTTTATGTGAAACAAATTGTTTTTTCATGAGTTCCTTTACTAATGACCTCTAGAATTACTGTCATGCATATTAAACGTTACCTCCAACTTCTTGCTTTTGGTTTATTAAAGTGCACAAAGTTTGATTCTTTTTCAAGGCTCTAGATTAGGATTTCTCTTCCCACAATATTTAGACTTTGTCTATGTAGCTCGTAAGAATTCACGTTTATTTTAGCAATGTTATTTTTTCTTCTTTAATCTAATTATTGCAAATATATATATATATATATATATATATATATATATATATATATATATATATATAATATATATATATTATAATATATATATATATATAATATATATATATATATATAGAAATATATATATATATATATATATTATATAATAGCATTCATGGATAATTCCTTAGAAACCTTGCTTCAAGGACACTGCCTCTTCAAGAGGTGAGACCAATTGTGTATATGTCCTATAGGAGATCCCGAGATTCATAAAATAGACATAAATGATTTCAAACATAATATAAAGGTTGGGAAGGAACAACTAATGGCCATAGAAGGAAGACATGAGTAAAAAGGGTAATATCCACATTAGTAACTAACTTTATTATTTGAATATATTAAACCAAGTTATCAATTACCTTAATATTAAATTATAACTATGACACTAAAGAAAACAATTTTGTGTTAGAGCATGACTTACAAAGTACATTGCACTAGTGCCCTAGTGAGTATCAAGAGAGAATTTGTAAGTTATGTAGAACTCACACATGAGAGGGTTTGGTAGATACTTGGGAATCTTCTTAGTACTAATAATGCTTGTTTACGAGCAGAGTAAAAGAAAAAGAAAACTTATGACTATCATTATAGACAAGTATGTGGGTCAGCTAAGAGTGGCCAAGTCCTAAGTTGGATTAATGAGTCTTGCATATCATACAGATATTTGAACGATTCAAAATGGTGAGGACGTGAAGAAATCAAGGTCAAGGAGGGCCATCACAAGGACGTCCTACAAATAACCCATTACCTTCACTCAAGTTGACTCTCATCTTGTGTTCCCTAGAAGCAATTAATGAGACTTTAAAAGGGCACCAAACAATTGAAGTGGAAGTAGAGCACCCCCTATCAGGGTTAGCAAATCTCGAGGGATCAAAAGACTCTGATATAGGACCTCTAATCGAGGACATTAATAGGGAGCTCCAAAATATTAATCTCCTAGAGTTTGCTATAGGTCGTGCCAGCGAACATGTAGAAGCCTAGTTAGAGGGAATGAGAAGGTGGTTCGCACTAAGAGATTATACTTCGAATTCAAAAGATGAAATAGTGATATTCTAGCTCAGAAATAGTTCTCTGAATTGGTAGGGTAACTTAGAGTGTCAACTACACCTCACTCCGGACACAACTACTTGGTAGTTATTTGAGGAGAGATTAAGGAAAAAGTACATTCTAACATATTATGAAGAACAACTGGTAGGATCCTTCCATGCTTTGGTACAAGGAAATCGTACGGTAGAAGAATATGATATTAGATTCATGGAATTGGTCAAGTATGTCTCCTACATGGATACTGACTAGTTCCAAGCGGATCGTTTCATTTATGGATTTTACCCTAAGATTAGGGAAATGGTGGGGATGTGGAAACCATCCTCAGTTGTAGAAGATGTGGAATATGCTCATTATGTTGAAGAGCACTTAGAATTAAAGGGTGGAAACAAAACCATTTTTCCACAACAACCAAGGTTTATGGGTAAGGCCTCTCATACCTTCCTTAGGGGAGGAAGTTTGAGGCCACTTCCATATGGAAACAATGTTGTAACCGGAGCACCAACAATGGAGATTTAAATGGTTACTAGTGTAGCTTCACCCGTAGCTTCAAGGGCGCGTGCAAATCAAAGTCATACACAAGGAGAACCAAGTAGGGTCAGGGGTCCCAAAGGAAGGAACTCTTTCCAGAGAAATCCAGAACATTCTGTTCAAAGTCTACTACACATCACTTGTTGGGGATGCGAGGAACCTCACTACCAGTGTGAATGTCTTGAGTTACAAATTGGTAACAACCGTAGAGAAGGAAAAGCACCAATGGGGAGAGCAAGTGGCCACCATCAAATCTATGCAGCAGTTGATAACCAACAAGTTGAACACCAATCTGTCGAGGTAGAAACCTCATGTATGATAAACAAAGTAAACGTTAAAATTTTGTTTGATTCAGCTGCTACAGATAGTTTCATTTCACCAATTGCATTAGAAAAATGTGGGTTGGCAGCCAATGAGCATGATGACTTTAAGCAAGTTGAGATGGCTTCTAGGATAAAACAAGTAGTAGGAACTAGTGTTAACGAATGTGAGGTAAACCTCGGGGTTGTAAAACTAATTTGAAGGCATACGTCATAGCATTGGGGACGTATGATGTAATTATTGAAATGGACTAGCTAGAAGCTCATCAAGCTTTGGTAGATTATTTCAAGAAGAAGGTGATTTGTTTAGATGATGAAGGTAGGCGAATTGAGATTTGTGGAACCAAGAGAGGAGTGTCACTACGATTCATATCCATGATGAAGGTAAAATGTTGTCTCCAACAAGGTTGCAAGCTATATGTGGTCGAGGCTGTAAGTGACTAGAAACGACCCTCCCTGGATCAACACCCAATTTTGTCAGAATTCAAAGATGTTTTCCCTAAGGAATTGTCTGGATTACCTCCTATAAGGGAGATTGATTTCAAAATCGACCTAAAACTTGGTGCAGAACCAATATCTAATACACCCTATAGGATGACAACTCCCGAACTTTGTGAGTTGCAAATGTAGTTAAAAGAACTCTTAGACTTGGGATTTATCAGACCTAGTATTTCACCTTGGGGTGCACCAGTTATTTTTGTCAAGAAGAAGGATGATTCCTTAAGGCTATGCATAGATTATAGGGACTTGAATATAACCACAATAAAGAATAAGTACCCGATACCTAGAATAGATGACCTATTTGATCAAATGAACGAAGAAGTGGTTTTCTCAAAGATCGATCTATGATCTGGATAACACCAATTGAGGATTAAGGAAACTTTATTTTGAACTTGGTTTGGGCACTACAAGTTCGTAGTTGTTCCATTTGGTTTGACAAATGCACCAGTAGTATACATGAGCCTCATGAATGGTGTGTTTAGGAAGTATTTACACCAATTTGTGCAAGTCTTTTTTGACAACATTCTTGTGTATTCCAAGAATTTAAAGAAGCATGAAAAGAACCTAAGGGTTATATTGACTTGCTTAAGGGGAAATCAATTGTATGGAAAATTGTCAAAACATTCCTTCTTTTAGAAGAAAGTTCATTACCTTGTGCACATCATTTCAGGAGAAGGGATTTCAGTTGACCCTGAAAAGGTAAAGTCCATAATGTATTGGCTCGTACCGAAAAATTCTCATAAGGTGCATAGTTTTATGCGGCTAGCAGGGTATTATCACAGGTTTGTGGAAGGTTTTTCAAGGATTGCAAAACCCATCACCACATTATAGTGAAAGGGGGTTGGGTATGAATTGACATATGAATGTGACACTGCATTCATAGAATTAAAAATGTTATTTTCTAGTTCACCGACCCTTTGAGTACTGAACATGGAAAAATACTTCACTATCTACACTGATGCTTCGAAGCAAGGATTGGGAATAGAATTGATGCAAGAAGGCGGAGTAATAGCTTACGCATCTGGAAAATTGAAGAAACATGAAGAGTTGTATGCTACCCATGACTTAGAGTTAGCAGCAATGATGTTAGCTTTGAAACTGTGGAGACACTACTTCGTTGGGAGAAGATTTGAGTTAAGAATAGATCATCAAAGCCTAAAGCACATCTTCACTCCAAGGGATTTGAATGCTAGACAAAGGTGGTGGAGCGAATTCATGAGTGAGTATGATTTTGAGATCTCATACATTAAGGGAAAGGAGAATGTGGTGGCAGATGCACTAAGCAGGAGGTCGCAAACCTTCTCCCTAGTAGCCTTAAAGGTAAATTTGAGGGAGTGTGTGTTGGAGAAACTATTTGAAGATAGTTGGTATCTAAAGGTTATCTCAACATTCCAGAGTGGGAAGTTTGAGGGATATTTCCTTGAAACAAATGGACTATTGAGATTTCAAGGGAGAATGTACATACCTAACGAAGGAGGTATAAGAAGGACCATCCTTGAAGAGTCACATAGATCACTTTGTTTTTCACATCCTAGAGTGAAGAAGATGTATGCAGACACAAAGAAGCTCTTCTTTTGGGCAAGCATGAAGCAAAACATAGTCTAGTTTGTCGCCAAATGTCTTGAATGTCAATGAGTAAAGGGTGATCATCTCCATCCAGTAGGACTCCTACAACCACATGACATCCCTATGTCTAAATGGGAGGTAAGTTCTATGGATTTTGTTGTGGGTTTTCCACTCACATCATAGAGGAACAATGCTATATTGGTTATAGCTGATAAATTGACCAAAAGTGCCCATTTCATTCGAGTAATAGACACTTACGATGTTACTGATGTGGCACGAGTTTTTATAAGTAAAGTTATTCGACTACATGGGTTACCTACAAAGATAATTTATGATAGAGACTCTTGATATACATCTAGGTTTTGGCAAAGTCTGCAGTCGGCACTAGAGACTCAGTTGAACCTGAGCACTTCATATCATCCAGAAATAGATGGGCAAACTGAAAGAGTAAATCAGGTTCTGGAAGACATGCTACGAATGTTCGTCATGGATAATTAGACTCAATGGGAAATGTACTTACCATTGGTATAATTTTCCTATAATAACAATTGCCACAGTTCAATCGGGATGCCTCCTTATCAAGCTCTATATGGAAGGCCATGTAGGATGCCATTGAGTTGGGAAATGTTGGAAGACCGAGTAATAGTTGGGCCAAAATTAGTTCAAGAAATGGAGGAACAGGTAAGATAGACTCGACAAAGGTCAAAGGAAGAACAAGATAGACAAAAGAGTTATGCTGATTCACATAGGATTGATCGCAGTTATGAAGTAGGGGACCAAATTTTTATTTGTATCCAACCCAACAGAAGCACCATTCGGTTTGAGAAAGGGACGAAGTTGTCACCTCGATTCATAGGAGCTATTAGGATCAAGGAGAAGATTGGACTAGTTGCCTATCCTCTTGTACTACCACCCCATTGGCATAAAACTCATGATGTTTTTCATGTATCTATTTTAAAACATTATGTTTCTAATGAATCTCACAAACTGGATTGGAGGGAATTGCAGGTATTGAACATGGGAACCATAGTGGTTGAAGCATTACAGATATTGGACCATAGGGTTCGATAGCTCAGACGTTGCATTGTGGACCAAGTTAAGGTCTAGTGGGATAGGTATAGCCCAGGATATGCTACCTGGGAGGATGCAAAGACTATACGTCATGAATACCCCTCACTTTTCGAGCATTTGTGATGCCCATTTTGACTTAGATAGCTACCTATGCTAAGGCTCTATTTTACAGTTCCATGTTATTTATTTATGAATGCTATGTAATATTGATGTATTTAGTTGGACATGTGAAACTACATACATAAATCATTAGATGGATTAGGTATTGATGATGGAAATGTTTGATGTATGACCTAATGTATGACTTACTTGGTGATGATTTATCTAGTGCATGACTTATTAGAGTTATTTTCGTTTCATGTATGGCTTAACTGGATATGAATTATCTAATGAATGACTTAGCGAAATTTTGATTTATTTAATGTAAGATTTATTTCCAGTATAAACTACAAAATTGACACATGGATACTAGACTTAATAACATCATGTTTAAGATCACTTATCTATATATATTTTGTTGTTAAATGTATGCATGAATGAGAACTAACGTACATATTGGGAAAAATTGTATGATAGCCAATATATACTCTTCCAATGGGGAAGGTCGAGGCATCTAATGAGGAAAGGTATGAGGTACATTGTTATTACATTCTGTATCTACTTGATATGCTCTCTTATGACATGGGTAAAATGTAAATGGCATGTGACAAGAGTACCTAACTGGATTATTCGATGACAAGTACCCAACCAACATTGTAGTGTGGTCCATATTAGGGTGTTGACCCTAGTTGTAAGGAGGGGTGGAGGTATTTCCCACCGTGTAACCTCAAAACCTAGAATCGTGGGAGGGCAGTGATGGACACACTACCCCTAGATGTGTGATGATGATTGCCAGTTGCTTGCTAGGGAAGTTAGTTTGATATCATTGACGCTTCCGCCATATTGGTTTTATGAGTGGTTAGATTGGTATAGCCCATGCCACAGTATATAGCAGCAGAGGATGGATAGGATGGGAATGGAAGTAGGTTAGGAAGGATAGGAGATTAGTTGGAGACTCTTGATGGGATGTGATGTCATTTTATAACATGTCAAATTTAAATACTTAACTCTCTCTCTACTTTGTTATTCCTTATTGTCAAACTTCTTCAAACTCCTTTTATCTTTTTCACTCTAACTCCAGGACGAAGTTTTCTGAAGGAGGGATGTATGTAATGGCCTACTTAATCTTATCATGCAAATTTTATTAGTGTTTAAATTACCTGAAAATATCGACTTATAATTATCAAGAAATATTGGTACATACCTACATTGGTGAAACTGTAAATTTATTACTGATATAAATTTTATTATTGTTATTATACAAATCCCAACTTGTCTTCTCAAATTTAAATTTTGATAGGGTATGGTCTCCTTCCATTTATTCCAATTTAAATATCCATATCCCCAAAATGTCTTTTCAAAATATCCTTGCGAGAAGATATGGTCCTCCCCAATTAATTACTAAATTAAATATCCATATGTTATCCCCAAAATGTCTTCTCAAATTTACTTGGAAGAAGATATGTTCATCCCCAATTAATTACCAAATTAAATATCCATATCTTATCCCCAAAATTTCCTCTCAAATTTACCTGGAAGAATATATGGTCCTCCCTAATTAATTTCCAAATTAAATATCCATATCTTCTCCACAAAATGTCCTCTCAAATTTACTTGGGAGAAGATATGGTAAGAAAAGTCAAAAGAAAGGATGAGGGGGTAGTTATGACATTAATGATAGGTCATTGAGGTGGATGGGAGGAAGAGGCATAAAAGGGGAAGGATGATGAGAGGAGAGGGGGATCCTCAATCTTGGTTTTGGTTTTGGTTATGGTTTTGGAGGATTTTTTTCGGGAGTAAGGTGAAGAAAAGAGAAGGGAGAGAAGGAGAGTATTTGTTTAACTTGGACACAATACATTTGGTTGGACTTGGGCTTGGAGGGCTAAGGGACATGTGGAGGTTCCCTGGGTTAGCAAATACTTCCTAGTTGGCTGGGAGGAAAATCCAGTCAGGTAGTCAAGAGGAGCATCCCAACAGAGTCAGGAGCTCAGGAGAACCTCAACTAAACTATTGGAACAAGTATTCCTCTATTTATTGATTATTTATGTAAATGGTTGCAATGCGATTCTTACTTATTTAATTTGTGGTAAATAAATTTTAATGGTATATTATCATCAAATAAATGCTTAGATATAAACAAGTTATTTCCCATTTTATAGTATTTAAAATTAGATAAATTTAGCTTTAGTTAGAGGACCCTAAGAGGGAACCTCACAATTCACCATCACTTGTCCTCATTCCTAGGGTAACTGTAACTCATAACCCTTGATAGAATATTTCCCTCATTAATTTTTGTTGGTTTTTTGCGAGTTACATATATATTTTCTTTTAATATACAATAATATCGTTGCCTACCAAATAGCTTGCTAGTTTCTATAATATCTTAAGAAGTTTTACTCTTATTTCAATATAAGTTCTAATCCTGCCATTTTGATATTATTTATTAATCTGGTTCCACATTTTATGAAATAATATTGGTATCATTGTGGCTCTTAATTAGATACTACTACCGAAATTCCTTAATCTTAACGCAATCTGGTCATTCTTTAGCTTCGTAAGCATTCCATTCATTGCAGAAAACTACATCTGGTAACTCTAATCATAAACCATTTTCATTCTATTTCAACCATGTAAATATCTATATATGCTTACTGCTACTCATTTGTACATATAAAATACTTTCCGGTTAGTAAATCAACCAATACACATTGTTGTGCAAACCTAGTGGCCTATTAGGATGCAAAATTTTCTACTTACAGATAATCACATATTAATCTACAACTGTGAGTAGTGTTCCCATCGATCATATTGAATTACAAAAGGTACTACACAGAGAGTTGAAGAAAAAGAGAATTAAAATAGTCATGCAGGTTCATAACCAATGCATTAAACATAGAATTTAGTTTATGCATTTTAACAATCAACACATTAACCATATAATTTAATGCCTAATCAAGTCAAAATTAGCATAGTCCAAACCAAGGACTTTAGGTAACTAGCTGTATGCAAAAATTTCACCAAAAAGACATTGTCCACACAACCACGAACTACCTCCATTCCCCCCCTGAGCTCAATTTTCTTTCCCAGAGAATCAACAACCTACTGTTGATCTCCTTCATGGGTATTTAATTCCCTTCTTCATGATAATGTTTCCAATTCAGAGGTGTCTCGCTTTTGTAAGCTTTATTGCTTTCTACCTAGGATTTTTCTTTTAAAGCCTGTCTTTCTCACCCATGGTGCTTTAAAATCCACCAATCTTAGCCTTTCTCTCCATCTAAGTTTTTCCTAAGGGAATTTATCTCCCTCCCTTAACCTTATCTCGAATCTTTAAATATTCCAATCATGAAGAATTGATAATCTTATCTCGAGTGTCTTTTTCTGAGTGCAATATTTCTTAAAATAATAATTTCTTTATTAATAATTATGTACAATAATTAGCTTAGATGTTTTGATCTATTGTCACTTATTACACATAAACATAAGGTAATAACGTCTACTAGGGGATGTCACATACTCCCCATCTTATTTTAACATCATCCTAAGTGTTTACTTCATATGATTATACTGCTGAAAAAATGATGGAATTTTTTTTTTCATCTCATGTTCCCACTCCAAAGTGGCCTCGTCAGGAGCATAGTGTTTCCACCGCACTTTCACCTGAGTGACGACTTGATTCCGAAGCCAAATCTCTTTTTGATCGAGAATGCAAAGCAGGTTTTCCATGAATTCTCCTTCGAGCTCCACCTATAACATTTTCCAATCAATAATATGAGTGTAATCATGTACATATTTATTTAGTAATGAAATTTGAAAAACATTATGAACTTTAATGTGACTGGAGAGAGCTAGTTGATAGGCTATAGGTCCTGTTTTGTACAAAATTTCAAATGGCCCACAGTAGTGGGGTGCCAATTTTGGGCAAGAAACTATTCTCATAGTACTTTTCTTTGGTTTTACCTGGACGTATACATGCTCCCTAATGTTAAATTCTTTGCATCCTCTTTCCTTCATCATAACGTTCTACCGATCCTAGGTAGCCTTAATATTCAACTAAATTATGCGCACTATCTGTTCCATTTCCCGTAAGGCATCGGGGCCAAGAATCAGTCTATCCTCTGGTTGACTCCAACTAAGAGGGGTATGGAATATTCTGCCATACAACGCTTCAAATGGGCTTATTTTAATCATTTCTTGATAACTATTGTTATAGGAAAATTCAGCCGAATGCAAGAAATCTTCTGATCTAGTTGATTGATCCATCACATACATTCTAAGCATATCCTCCAAAACCTGGTTGGTTTTTTCTATCAGGCCATTAGCTTAAGGATGATATCTGGTACTAAAGTTTAATTTGGTACCAAAATCGCCAAAAAACTCTTTCCAAAAGTTAGAGTTGAATTTAGAATCTCTATTAGACACTATCATTGTGGGAAACCCATGAAGTTGAAAATTTTCCTTCATAAAAATCTGCGAAATTTGTACAGTGCCAAAATTAGACTATACTGGAAGGAAATGGGTTGCTTTACTCAACAGATCCACCACCACCATGATAGAATCATGCTATCTATTTGTTGTAGGAAATCCAGTTATGAAATCTAAGGAAATGACTTCCAATTTCCATTCTTGAATGTGTAGTGGATTTAATAACTCAGTGGGGTGTTAGTGTTCCATCTTCACCTGTTAACACTCCAAGCACTCGCTCAGAAATTCTGGTACATCCTTCTTCATTCCTGACCAAAAAAAATTTGTCTTGAGGTCGTGACCATCTTCTGATATCCGGGATGTCCCACATAAGGATTTTTATGATATTCAACAAATATCAGATGTTTCATCTCTTCTACTGCAAGAATATACAATCTGTTCTTATACACTAGAAATTTGTCAGTGTTTTCACTATATATGGGGACATTAATTTGCTGTAATTTTTGTTGTAATTATTGATATTTTGTGTTGGTAGTTCTACCTTGTATGATTATCTCAAGAAATCAGTACTAATTCTACTACCACTCATGTTCATTAAATTATGAGCATGTCTACTTAGCACATCCGCTATCTTATTCTCCTTTCCTTTTATATGCTTTGTGTCAAAATGAAAGGAGAATAAGATAGCTCAGAAAATCCATCCATCAGGCTTGCCTAGTGTTTAAATTTGGTCGACTAAAAGGATACTTGAGGCCGATATGATCTGTGGTTAGAATGAATTTAGTACCTAACAGATAATGTCTCCACATATTTAGTGTGTGTATAACCGCAACTAGCTCCAAGTCACGCACTGCATAATTTCTTTCTTGCCCCTTTAACTTTCTAGATTCATAAGAAATTGTTGAGCTACCTTGTAGGATCACTCCTCCTAATCCTTCTAAACTAGAATCCATACACACTGTGAACTATTTTTTTGGATCAATCAGTTTCAAAATGGGGGTTGTAGTAAGTAATTATTTATGTTTATCAAAGCTTGGCTGACATTATGAAATCCATTCATACTTGACTCCCTTTCGTTGTAGTGAGCTGATAGGGTGGGTTAATTTTTAAAATCCTTCAATGAACCAGTGATAATAACCTACGAACCCCATAAAAAACGAAACAACAGATACATCTTTCAGTAAATCCTAGTTCACCATCACCTTCACCTTCTTCGGATCCACGACTAGTCCTTCTTTAGAAATACTATGCCCCATGTATTGTATTTTGGTTTTGTAAAAATCACATTTTTTGTAATTGGCATACAAATTATTTTCCCTTAATGTCTGCAAAGCCAGTTTTAGGTGCTCCTTGTGCTCCTTCTCATTTTGGGAGTATATCAGGATGTCATTAAAAAACACTAATACAAATGTCTCTAGGAATTTTCTGACTATGTTGTTCATTAGGCACAAAGAAGTTGTCATGGCATTAGTAAGGTTGAAGGGTAATACAACAAACTCCTAGTGTTTATATCTAGTTCTTAACATTGTTTTATTGACATCTTCTGGCTTAATTCCAAGTTGATGATAACCTGTTCTCAAATCAATATTTGAAAACACAATTTCCCTTGTTACTTGATCAAATAAATTATTGATGCAAGGCAATGGGCACTTGATTTTTATTGCTAACTTGTTCAGTTGATGGTAGTTTATGCACATCCTTACGATGCCATCATTTTCTTAATAAATAGCATAGGTTCCCCCAAGGTCACACACTTGGTCAGATATAGCATTTGTCTAACAATTCTTGCAACTTCATTCTTAATTCCATCAGTTCAGGTGGACTCATTTGGTAAGGAGATCTAGACATGGGTGTTGCCCTAGGTACCAAATCTATGGTGAAATCTATGTCCCCGTGTGGTGGTAAGCTGGGAATTTCCTATGGAAACAAATCTCGAAATTCCTTAATGGCAGGTCCGGTATCCAATGTGAGTTATTTTCCATGCTTTTTCCCTTCCTCCACTTGCACTAAGTACAATTGATAGCATTTCCGTGCACACTTTTTCATTTGCATTGTAGAAGTTTTATATAATGATACCGGTTGTAGCAATCCCTATATATTCTAGTTCTGCCCATGTTGTTCTATACAAGTCACTGTCTTTGTGAAAAAAATTATCATTACTCCCTACTTCTGAAGCCAATAAAATATTGTAAGATCCTAAGGAAAGAACATTCAAATTTACTCTAGTTGCATATCCATGTAAATCTAAAGGGCATTGTTTAACTTGATTAGTTACCCTTTGTTTAGTACCCATGGCCAAATGTACTAACCATGCAATTTTATATATATATATTTTTTTAAGACAACATTTTTCTACCATATGGGGTCCAATATAGGTTAAACTAGCCCGAGGGTCAATTAAAATAGAAACATGTTATTTAAGAATAATACCTTCAATTTCAATCATTGTTAATTGATGTTCTGCATGTTTGTCTTCTAGTGTAGTGCTTATCCCAAGAATATTCTAGGCAAAGTTGTTCACTTTGGTGGCCTCTTGCATAATCTACAGATTATGCACCGATCAAGCATTGTGGGGACAGTCCTTCAACAAATGAGGCTCACCACATCTCGAACATTTTAGAGGTTCTCTTTCCTTTCATCCTCCATTCTTCTTCAAATCCAGATTCATCATCCTTGATACTACTTGGTACTGTGCCAGCGGGTTGATATTCCCCTTGCTAAACTTTCTCCCTATATGGTCTTTCCCAAATCCGAGTCCCAGTGGTGTTATTGGGCTCTCATACCATATGTAATGTACCCTGCCTTGCAATTTTTTTTTTCTTTTGTGTTCCTTGGTTCCACTATTCTTATTATCAATATTCTTCCAATTAGAGTATGATTTCAGTCCTCCCAAACTCTACAGAATTTACTATAGCCTATATAGATATCCACCCTTGACAATTAGATTCAAAGTTTTTTTTCCATGGTAGTCTAGTGCTTAAGGTGTCAACATGAAACTATGGGAATAATATTAAATAGTATTCACTTATTATTGTCACATCCTAATGTTTGTTTATATCATTACATGGTTGCACATTTTATATTTAATTCCCCTTGTTAGCGCTTGAAATTTCACCTCAGGTTGAAAAAGGTAAACTCCAAGGCAACATCAAACCACTTAGCCTCGTAGCTAGCCCTACGGGGCAGGAGAGGGCTCTCTCCGGTCTATCTCGGCAAAGATCTTCAAAGGGATGAGATAACCAATAAAGTACACTAATTTTAGGCTAGTAAACTGATAAAAGGTTTGATTTGGTATTTTTAGGGTTTTGGAGGAAAATTGGGGAAAAGGCAATTTTGGGTGCGGGGATTGGACACAGTTTTTGCAGGGGGTTCTTTGGGGCGAGGTAGGAGACTGTATTGATGCCTTTGAAAGATTTGGATGGATGAGGAGCTAAGGAGAGCAAGAAATCACCTTGAATTCTCCTTAAACAACTGAAAACATTGATATTAAGCAAACTTAAAGGCAGAGCATAGCAACCATAAATTCTACCTTAACACTTCATTTGCCTAATTTGCAGAAGAAAAAGTAAGAAGATGATTCACATAACAAACTTACAAGTACAAAGAGAAACACACCATCAATACATGTAACCACAGGAATCCCAAAAAGGACTGCAAAACCCTGGTCTTTCTTCCTTTGCCAAAAATACAGAGATACAATGAGTAATACAATAGAAGCTTTCTCCCTCAAGAGTCCAACCATGAAAATGACTAAGAAAGTACATAATATAGGAAATCTAACATCTTTCCTTGCCTCTATGGCTCGAGCTCACTATCCTAGGAGCCATTTCAACCAATTCCAAACTGAGCACTAAAATCTAGGCAGTCAAAACAACTTGCCTCTATAAGCTAGGAAACCAATTCATTCATTTAATTTTTGCCTATCTCATGAATTAATCTTCTAGAAGAGATAAATAAGTGTCAAAGTATCATAAAATTACATCATTTACAGCAAGGAGGATCAAAATCCACTCGAAAAAGTCAAACCTAGTCAAAACTGCGTTTTGCTGAGCTGTAGGTGAAAAATTGAGAAAATGTGCTAATGCGTCGCGGCCCAATCCTGAACGCGTCACGCGCCTTTGAGCCAACTTTTGAGGCACTTCCAGGAGTCCAAATGAGGCAAAAGTGGGCTTGTTGGACGGGTTTGGATGTCTATTTTCCAACCCAAGTGGAATTTTTGAATTTGGTGGTCATTTGCCCCTCCACAATTGCAATATCGCAAGACTGCTTTTTGTGTGTCAAGAAGGTGGCAGAAAGTCATTTTTTGCTTGTTTTTTGACTTTTTGGAGGCTCAAAACCTGGTGAAATTTCTTGGTAATTGCTGACCAAGTGTATTTTTGCATAAAAAATCCAAAAATGTTGACTTTTCCTGAAATGGACCTCCCCAACAAAAGGGTCGCGCGCGACGCGCTATGCGTTGGGGAAGAAAACCTGTTTTTTGCCCAAAAAATTCACAAATGACCAAAAATGCTCAAAATTTTTTTAAATTTGTGAAAAAGGTAAGTCATTTAGCACCATGCTCCTTCAAGGAATCCTCAGCCAAGATGTGGAGGGGATCGGGCATTTTTCTTTGTTTTAGTGCCTTGGCCAACCGTCCTTTGAGCACCTTCATTTTTGCCTTAGATACATGCATTCGAGCCCAATAATGATTCTTCATGTGGCGGAGCATGTCCTTATCTTTGTTAGCCTTGGCCAGAAACCTCTCCAAATGAGCGTTCACCCGAATAAGCAGGGATTCTCGATCTATGGGTGTCAAATCACTGGGTCTCCTACGGGCCAATTCCCGGTCTTCACGAATCTTCCACTGCTCATAAAGCTCGTGCTCATCCTCCAACTGTTTGTTGCGCTACTCTAAATAGTTAATTACCCATTTTTCCATCTGCAATTTCTTGTGCAGCGACTCATTTTCGGTCCTTTGCTCTCGGATGATCTCCTTGAGCTTTGAGGCAGGAGAGCTAGCCTCAATATCAATGATGTCTATATCTGAATCACCTGACAATCCTTCCTCAATCATGGGCTGCTTTCCCCTCTCTGATACCTGTGCTACTGTCGGAAGTGAGGCCCCTTCCACCTAGTGTGGAGATAACACTCGCGGTGCTGATGAAGAAGGCGAGACCCCTTCCACCTGATGTGGAGAAAATACACGCTGAGCTGACGCAAATAAGGCCCTGTGGCCTCTCTGATATGTGACCAATGGAGGGGAACTAACATGTCTGGGTTCAGCGATACGATACTGCTGTGAAGGTCCTCCCTCCACATGAACAACCTCGGGGGGTGGTGGCGCTGTGAAGAAATCTCGAGAGATGAATTCCTCCCATAGAATACCCTGTTGGGCCAACTGATGCATGACCACAATCTAGATCAAATCATAATGGTAGATGCTCCTGTGTTGCTGTGCTGGGCTCTTTCTCTGCACCAAGGGTACCATCCTCTCAATATTCCGGCACATGAAAAATGGTATGTTCATCATCCGTACTCGTCTGAAGTGCATCAACAAGCGGATATGATACGAATACAAACGTGAAAATCTGCCCTCACAGGGGAAATAGCGAATGGTGAGTCTCATCAAGGGCACATACTCATCCTTCAAGAATCTGAAAGTAAACACACCAGTTACCTACCTCATACATACAGGTTTAATGTAGGGCTCATAATGAAATCTGTCCAATAACTGGCGCTTGTTCCACTCTTCTCCAACATTGGGTATCCCTGTTGCTTGAGCAATAATCTCAGGTGACAATGTAAAATCCACCCCTGCAAGATTCACATGCCCGTTGTGCAGATGAAAAACAAACAAGCGGACCAATTCCCTGTGATGCTGAATTTGAGAAATCCTCTTGCAAAATTCATAACATGATTGATGGTGGAAAC